>JBAMJV010012528.1:0-23956 GCA_037951105.1 Echinarachnius parma
GTTTAATCATTATGATTATTACTAGAAATGAATGCATACGTTTTATCAATCTTAGGAACAAAGATTTGCTCCTAACGCGACTGGTAGGTCGACAATGTAGATGTACACGCCAATGCAGAAATATAAAAGCAAGAAACAATTTGTTTACACATGACAATGTCTCAGCTCGTTATTAATGTTGTCCCCCAAAAGTTTCCATACAATTGAGTACAACAATAAGATTTAAAAACAAAATCTAAAACCGTTTTTTTTTTTTTTTAAAGAAAATGTGTAAAAATAAATATCAATAATAAATTAAAAATAATAATGGATGTTGAATATTGATGAAACATAGTTCATCATTTCGTCTTATTAAAGAATGAAACTTTATTAATTAATTAATTAACGTGTTAGTTTATTAAAACTTTGATTAATAACTGAAGAATGTTCCGCTATTCGCAACAGTATAGCTTTATGCAATCGTTAGGTTTTAGGCAATTTCTGTCTTAATTCAAAATTGATGATGATGATGTTGACAATTAATTACATATATTATTGTTTGCAACTCCACACATCAATCTCACCTTCATAGTTGACCTGTCCGTCACCGTCGATGTCGGCTTCCCTGATCATCTCATCGACCTCCTCGTCGGTCAGCTTCTCGCCAAGATTCGTCATCACGTGACGCAGCTCAGCAGCGCTGAATAAATTGATAGAATGATATATGTTAGCGTTATCCATTACCATTTCAAAGCTATTTTAAGATAGACATGCATAAATTGACATACATTCACGCACATATAGGCGGACCCATGCAGGGGGGGGGGGGGGGTTGGGGGTTCAACCCCCCCCCCCCCCCCCTTTGACCAAAAAATGACTGTTTTGGGGGGTTTGAACCCCTCCTTTTCAAATTTTAACCGGTCTCGAGACCACTTTTAAGCGGTCTCGACCATCAAAAACCTGGTCTCGACCGACTAAAACCTGGTCTTGATCGACTAAAACCCGGTCTCGACCGACTAACACCCGGTCTCGGCCCCAAAAAATTGTGAAGATCTCCGGTCTCGGGGGCCAAAATTTTGAAAGTACTTGGTCTCGGCTTCGAAAATTTGTCACGGACACCCCCCCCCCCCCCCCCCCCCCCCCCCCAACTCAGAGGGGTTCTCAGCTTTGAAGGTACTTGGTCTAGACAATTTTGAAAGTACTTGGTCTGGGTCTCGAAAATTTTGATGGTACTTGGTCTCGGCTTGGAATTTTTTACAAAATACCCCCCCCCCCCCCTTTAAAAAATCCTGGGTACGCCACTGTTCACGCATATTGACAGATAAATGGATATCATAAATAATAATGTGGCTTTAGAATATAAGATACTCGCCAAGGTTTGATATCACGTGATGCAGCTCACCAGCGCCGTAAGAATGAAAAGAGTACCATATATTCAGCGATATTGAAATGAGATGAATACATTGACTGAAATCGATTAATACATGCATGGGTGAATTTGTAGATAGGTGGATAGGATGGAAAGGGTAGATAACATAGAATAAAATATAAGAAGAATCAGAAAGATACGAAAAGATTATCGTCATGACTCGTCATCATGTGACGCATCTGAGCAGTGCTAATGTATAGAGAGGCTGAACAGAAATGAGTATTATTGTTATATAGGAATGAAGAGATGAGTTCATACTATGAATTATACAATTTCATATCGATTGGTTTGACACATTTCATACTCTAAGTAGAACCTTTTGCTTACTATTAGTTCACATATTTTGACTGGTAGCCTAGTACATTTTCCTCCTCTTCCTCTTCCCCCTCTTCCTCCCACTGATGGCCCTAATATTATCACAGGAAGCAAAATTAACTATTAATTCAGTACTTGACGTGCACTCTTTCCACTCCCTGGGGAGCATTCCAGTCAGACCTTTTCAAAAGTTGTTTTACACACAGGACTAGTATCTACTTATACACACGGTGGGTAGTGAGCAAGAGTGCGAATGAAATGCCTTGCGAATAGTAAAAGACGTCGGGTACCGTATATTAGGACTCGAACCCACGACCTCACACTGGAAGATGAGGAAGATGAGAGCCCAATTCATTGGTCCACGATGGTGCTACACATCTCATGGCCGATGTGGCGTAGCTACAGGGGACATGTGGAGGCACGTATCCCCAACGTAAAACAGAAGAAGAGTAAATCCGTTAAAAATAAGGAACTAAGAGTTGAGTTGGCCCCACCCCCCCCCCCCCCCCACCCCCCCCCCCCCTCCCAATAATTTGTGCCCCGACAAGCAAGACCACGCTTCATCATCACTAGCTGACTTGCATTATCATGATTCTACACACGTTTCAAGGGTCATAATCTATACAGAAGGGATCTAGTCTTCTGAGACCTCCACTAGCTATTACCTGATAAAACCGTTTCCATCCTTGTCGAAGACCCTGAAGGCTTCTCTGATCTCCTCCTCGCTGTCCGTCTCCTTCATCTTCCTCGCCATCATCGTCAGGAATTCTGGGAAATCGATCGTTCCATTGCCTGAGCGGGGGAGAAAATAGTAAGGAATCCGATTAATGAAAATAGTGTTTATGTTTTAAGCATGGCAAACTATGTGATGGATGCTCTTTGCATTTATAGTTGTAATAATACATTAATGCAATGATACATAATAGTTGTTATTAAAAATACATCTTTATTAAAAATACATCTTTATTAAAAATACATCTTTATTTAAAAATAATGTTTTATTTTTAAATATTAAACATCACCCGAAATTTACGTGTAGCATTATCTTGAAATCTCAGGAATTTTAGTTGTTGAGAATTTCGATGTGTTCAAAAGAGAGTCCCTTTGTGCTAGTGGGTTTACCCCATCTACGGTGGTTTACTGTAATAGTTATTCGTTCGCAGGACTATACCCCTTTACTTTGTTTCAATGTGAATATAATCCCTGCATAACCTTTTGCAGTATTCAAATTTTCAGAAGTATTCTACAGTGTCTCTATGATGAATGCGTAAACAAAATATCTTTGTCTTTATTTTCCCACATATCGAACATGAAAAAACACCAATTACAATTTTTTATTTTATTGAAAACGTTTGATTTATTGTCCATAATAATCATGCATATACATCTGAAACTGTTAGGCGTACATTACAAATCAAGTTAGCATTTTAAATACATCAACAACTATTTAAACGCTACAAAATGTAATAAGACATTCATATAACAATACTTGAAAATAGTACGAATACAAGTGGATGAAAATCAGCATGTTTGTTTGTTCGTTTGTGTGTGTATGTGTATGTGCATGTGTGTCTGTTTGTGACACACATTTGTATACAATGTTCGTGTTTGATCATAGATAACAATATCCCGGTTATTCAATTGTTATCACACCCCAGAGTGCAATGATTTCTCGAGGTTTCGAAACCTGTTAAAAACACACAATGGTGGACAAAAAATTGATGTAATTTGGTTAGCGCAATCGGGGATAATCAAACAAGGCGCTTAATATGGAAGGCCAAATTGGAAGAAAATCATCATAATCTATATTGACGGAAAATAGAAAGTACCGCAACGAAATACATCGACCTCCCGGAAAAAGATACAGAATAATCAACAAGTTTAATTGTTTAATTGTGGTTGCTAGTTATGACATTATCTAGTTTCATAATATAATATATTTATGTAACAAAAGGGGAAATAACTTAGAAATAACCATGAAATAACCAATTCTTATTGGTCAAGTTGATCACGTGACATGTAGACGCGATTTCGATGTTACATACGTAAGTAATATACGATCGTTTTACAGAATATGTAACTAACCCGAGTATTTTGGCCGGGTAGGGCGTTCCATACTAAATTAATCAGCGTTGCCCTTGGTTCCCATGGCAACGAAGGGAAGGAGAAAACATGTTCAATATGCACAGATAGCTCAAGATTTAATTGCATCACGTATGGAGCGGCGAGACCATGAGTAAAGGAAAAAGGTGAGCTTTAAGGCAAGGACCGACTAGCCTTTAGGCATATTACTAAAACACGCAACTGTCCGAAATACAAGGTTATTATTTTCGCTTCACAAGACAGTATGATTTTCTTGCATTTATCCCCCCGAGGCGCATTAAGTCCCACAGGGACAAATGCATTAGCACACTTCATACACACGTAAGCAAGCATACAAACCCATAAATGATGATATACAAACAAACATATACAAGAACACACTTGTACGCACGCATACACACATACCGTTTTTATACAAACAAACATACTAAAAACACATGTACACACGCATATAAACACATACCTTTTGCTACAAATACAAAAATGCACGAACAGTCATGTACTAACGCAAAGAAAAACTCACACTCACACTCAATCTCAATACGATACAATAAACAGAAACACACACATACATACACACAACAAACACGTACGTGAGTGAGTGCGAAAAAGGGACATACACACACAAACACAATATACCGTACAACTTTTAGCCGTTGGGCTACATTCGCGAGGCAAAAAAAATCTATACACCGGATACATTTCCTCACTTCGATCTTCACAACTTTGAATACATCCTGGGTGTTAAAGAGGAAAATCAATAATCAGAACTAGATAATATATCACTTTCATTTTCATACATCTTTCTGCCTTATCTTTTACTTATAGCTTTGAGGACAGTATATTTGCGATGTAGACTATACACTTAGAAGGCCGCGGTGATGGAATATGTACTCAGCTTTTCTCTAAACCGTGTTACCTTGGGTCCACACCGAACTCCTAACTCGGATTCTTCTTGTATGACCTCTAGACAACATGACACGTGTTCACACACACTTTAATTCATCATTTTATGTTTGCATATGATTATGTATGTCTTTTTATGTAAAGCTTTGTAGAAAGTCGATTTGTAACATCCAGACTAAAGCCATGACGATGTAACATGTACTCAGCCTTTTTTTTTCTGAACTGTGTTACCTTGGGTTCATACTGAACTCGAATGTCGGGTTAATTTCTTGACTGCTTGTACTATACGACATGTATTCACACTATGACTTGTCAATTTATTTTATATTATTTGCCTCAAGTCTGATAATCCGGAGTTCCGAGTCCGGTCCGAATCCTTCATGGGGAAGCCCTATTTTTTCCCCCTCATTTTCATTTATATGATACAATTATTCTGGCCAGTGTCCCTTTGTTTGAAATAGGTCTTGTATCTATAGAAAGCAGATCTGCGACGGCCACACTAATAAACATGTGTATAAACCAGGTTACAACTCAAGTGTCTGGTTAATTCATTATTCGTTTTCATTTATTTGTGCCCATACCAAGCCATACTTAAATAGTCCACACTGAAATGGTCGCAGCATGGAATATATATTCAGCATGGCCCATATTCATAAAACCCCGCTAGCTTAGTTCATACTCAGTCCATTTCTGATGACATGACTAAGCATTCACAACATCATCATTGTAGTCACTTACTAGGGTTTACTTAGTAGATACCGGGAGCTAACCTCACTATACCTAATTTTGGAACTAGGAAAATTGCTCATTGTATGATCTGAAAGAGATTTAGCATGGAATTAAGCTAGCGGGGTTTTATGAATATGGGCCAAGGTTAATGTTACCTTGGGCCCGCCCTGAAATCGATAGTTTGCATCGTTTTCACCTCAATGGTCATGAATATTCCGCCTTCTTCTTGCGACCAAACAAACTTAGACAACTTGAATACCTTTTCCCAAAGACAAAATTCGAACTCTTTATGAACACAAGTTAAATCTACGCTGCACCAACGCGGTGTAATATGGGGATTTAAGGTATAAAAGGTTTTAATATACAAGTGCAGCTCAGAGCACATTGTACATTAATGATACTCGGGGTTAGACTTCATGCGGTGTGAACGCAGGTTGTAATTATACTGCAGGAATAATGAGATTGGCAATATGATACGGTACTTAGCCTACATAATAATAACATATGGAAATATAATAGGGCTTCTTTTAAATAATTTGTTAGAACTTATTGCTTATTTTAAACATGGGGAAAATGACCAGAAATATATAATATTAAACATGATTAAGAACATGAGCGAAGAAAATAGGGCCTCCTGACACCTTTTTATTGCTGTAAGCATCCTATCCTTGCCACGGCTGATACATATTATATTATTGATTTGCTAGAGTTCTGAATTATTATTTTAGAGTGCTTTAGACATATTTTTAAAAACATGTATTCGATGATAAATTAATAGTTAAGTAAATAAGACTTCAGTCATCTTTTCAAGACCAACTTGGTTATACATCTGCACTTTATCGTCAAGATATCTGCAAACAAAATTGTTTCTCTTATGAAGAAGAATGAGAATGTATACAAAAAAGTTACAAATGAAGGTAATAAATCAAATATATCTAATTACGACCCCCCCCCCCCCCCCCCCCCCACTCGTGTTACGCAAACAAGTCTTTATTCATTCTTCAGTCACCCATTTATTAATGTCACTACGTGGATGGGCATCGCTCTCGCTTTATTAATTCATTAACCTTTAATTATTCAATCTGCACCCATATACACCTGTCGTTACACTTCCACCGCCTTCCCCGCGGGGGGTCAATCCTGCTAAATTATCAAAGCGGTTGACACACTGAATCATTTACTGATATTCCCTCCGCTCCGGAAATTCGACAAGAAATCCCCGTGTGCAACGGGCGAGAAGTAGTGGCGTATTTGATCTGGATTGGGGGAGGGGGGGGGGGGGTGGTTTAAGATTTGTTTTTGCGTTGGGCTATATCATTTAATTGTGAATATTTCCCGCAAATAAAAGGTAAAATAGGGGTTTAAAGAATACAGTGAGTGTGTGTGTGTGTGTTTTTTTGGGGGGGGGGGGGGGGGGGGGGGGGTAGGAGGAGGGGGGCAACACTCTACGTATTTGGGTGGACGGTATATCTTTTAATCCTTTTTTGGGGTCCCATGCCCCCGCAGTTAGGCCATTTTGAGGTGTTATATGAAAATATAAAAGTGCATGTTGCGTCGTTGATTAATTGATTATTCAATAATTAATTTTGTGGTGTTTGTGTGTGTGTGTGTGTGTGTGTGTGTGTGTGTGTGTGTGTGTGTGTGTGTGTGTGTGCGTTGGGCTAAATGGGGGGGGGGGGGGGTAAAGGAGCATGTTTTAGTTCCTTTTATCTTTAGTTATATAACCTACATTATGTTTATTTTATGAAGTCAGGAAATTGAATATACAGTTGATTTGTATTTGTGTATGTATGTAAGATAACCATTTCTATTTTCGTTCATTATAATTGTATATGTATATTTTGTTTAGTATGTATATTCAAATGTAAATGTTATATATGGAGGAATAAAAATCACTTTAAAACAAAAAAGTGTGTGTGTGTGTGTGTAGGGTTAAAAAGTACATAATAATGGGGGCAATTTTATTCTTGCCCCTGCACCCCCGCACTTTCTGTACAATAAAATATTTAATAGCATAATTCGCGAGCTAAAATCCCTTATGTGAGATAGTTTGCATTACAGTACATTGAAAATACATTAAGTAAGCCACTTGCTGATTTATGGCTGACGAAATAAATCTGCAGGGGAATTAAAACAAACTGGACGAGCACCGGTGTAGAGTTGTTGAATGCAGTGGGGTATTTTTTATCATTGTGAACCGACCGCGATCTAAGTTCCCTGGCGCAAAGTTCATTGCACCGCAGATTCATATTGCCAGGAACCTACATACATGTATAAGTATGATCTATTACCACACAACACTACCATATAACAAGGATTATGGTACCCACGTGTCGACTTCATTTTATGTCGCCACCAGGCGCGCCGGAAGCAGTTTTGGATTGGGGGGGGGGGGAAACCCCAAGGGGGCTATTAAACAATTTGTGTGTGTAGAGGCTCATGCCCAACCACACTCTGGGTTGCCAACTTTGAGCCAGATGTGAGAGTTTGACATTGCGAGGGAGCGAAGCGACTGAGCGGGGGGAGGGTGTGGGAGGGGGGTGTCCCCCCTCCCACGGTAGGGAGCTTTTGAATTTTTTGACTTGAAATTGTGCAATCTGGTGCATACCTAGATATGAAATTCGGCTGTATTTTGGAAAGCGTGGTATGATTTGATCGACCAGAAAGTTTTAATATATTTTTCACGTAGAAAACAAATAATTGACACACTAATAAATATGTACCTCAAAACACACACACAACAACATAAACATAATTATGCAACATTATGACATATGATCCAACAATAAACAGCCAATAATGAGTCCCGAGGGGAGCGAAGCGCCTGAGGGCTGGGGCAGGGAGGGAGGGGGAGGGTTTAGGAGGGGGTATCCCCCTCCCACGGTAAAAAAAGATTTTGCATATATGGACTTGAAATTGTGCAATCTGGTGCATACCTAGATAGGAAATTCGGGCTTAAGGTTAACTGTATCTGGGAAAGCGTGTTATGATTTGATAAATTTTTCACAAAGAAAACAAATAATTGACGCACTAATAAATATGCACCCAAAATCACACATAAATATTGTATTTAGTGTCATACACAGTTCTAACATAAACCTTATGGCGCATGTATGATCCAACAACATGGCCTACAGCCAATAATGAATCCCGAGGGAGCGAAGCGACCGAGGGTTTGGGCAGAGCCAGAGGGGGAGGGTTTGGGAGGGGGTATCCCCCTCCCACGGGGAAGATTTTGCATTTATATACTTGAAATGGTGCAATTTGGTGCACTTCATGCCATACCTGTGAAGGAAATTTAGAATCCGAGTTAAACAAAAAAAGAATACAAATAATGTCTATGCTCTCATCAGATGTTTACAACAAACTGAGATAATCTGCGAAGCGCGCAGTGAAATAAAAAAAATGGATGTATAAACTAGTTTTGTAACGTTTTTTTTTTAAATCTCATACATTTGATTTTGTCTTTCCCACTCTTTTTTTTTTATATTTTTGGGGGAGGGTGGGGGCTTTTTTGGGGGGTAAAATTGCGTTTTGCCCCCCCACTTTTTGGATTGGGGGCGGCCGCCCCCCTGCCCCCCCCCCCCCCCCCACTTCCGGCGCCTATGGTCGCCACGTGTACAGCTACTCGTGGTGCCACGTACATTGATCTGTGGTACAATTATGCTCTCAAATCTATGGCGATATAGTCATCATTGCGCTAGATAACGAGATACATACAATATTGAAATAAGGGGATAGGTTAGAGCTGATCTATAGCTAACGAAATTCCTTAAAACTTATTTCCCTCTACTCAGTGGGTGGAGTGGCGCCGTGATTTGGCGCGTACCATGATTTGTTATAATGGTATCATATCAATGGCGCCACTCAGATACAGAGATCTGTGGCGTCAGGTAGAGAGATACGTGGCGTTATAACATCTTCATCGCTATACAAGGTGCGTTGATATAATGTAGATAGCACCGTATAACAAGGTATGGTGTGCAACAAACATACATTCCTGGTCGCGCCAGTCACTTATAGCGAGATCTGTAGCGCCACAATTGTACAGAGATAATAATAGCGCCACGTTTTGAGATAAATGATGCTGCGTACTGAGATATGTGGGGCTGGGGCCACGTACTGATATAAATGGCGCTGCGTACTGAGATATGTGGCGCGACGTACTGATATAAATGGCGCTGCGCACTGGGATTTGTGGCCCTGCGTAGTGAGATAACGGGCGCCACGTACAGAGATAAGGAGCCCCATGTACAGAAATAAGTGGAGCCACGTACCTGAGGTAAGTTTCGTTGCGTTTTGAGATAAGTGGCGCTACTTACACTGAGATAATGAGCCCCACGTACTAAGATAAGTAGAGTCACGTATTGAGATAAGTGGCACCACGTACTAAGTTAATTGGCCCTGCGTATAATTGAGATCTGTGTCATTACGTACTGAGATAAGGGGTGCTACGCACTAGCACCACAACTTTTTATGACCATAACATCTTTAGTACATACCACATTTGGAATTACAGAACCTGCATGTACTCATGAGTAGACCTTCTTACCCAGGGACAAGTGTGTATGTGTGTGCATTGGTCTTTTTCTTTGTGTCACTTAGAAGTATATTAAACATTAAAACTGGTGCTCACCGTCAGCGTCGACCTCGTTGATCATGTCCTGTAGTTCAGCCTCTGTGGGGTTTTGACCCAGTGACCTCATAACGGTTCCCAACTCCTTGGTGGTGATCGTACCATCGCCGTCCTTGTCGAACAGCGAAAACGCCTCCTTGAATTCTGGCAAAAGAATAATACATTTGTATAAGGCAATGTATTTAATGTATAAGTTGGAATTCAAACATAGAGGAAACTGACTAGAAAATATATTCAATAATTGAAAAGGAGCAACAAAAAAATAGGCTTCTCCGGGGATCGAACCCGAGACCTCCGGATTGCTATAGATCGGTGCTCAACCCATTGAGCCACGAAGACTCTTGAATGGGGCGTTCCCACGAAACCCTAACTATAAAGCAACATATAAAAGCGAGGACATTATAATGTATAATTTTGTTAGAGAGAAGAATTTTGCATGATTAAATGTGGTTGCGGGTTTGCTGATTATTATTATTATTATTATTATTATTTATTCGGCCAAAATTCAAACAAATACAGATTAGACAAAATACAAAATACAAACAGTCAATAAAGAAAGTGAAGGAAAGGGAGAAAAGGGACAGTTACATGTGGGCAAGGGCTCACAAAAGTAAAATTCGTTACTATTGCCCGGAGACATGCGAGCCCTCACAAGTAACTGACAAGAAAACAAAAGGAACATCTATATTGCCAAATACATGTACATGTAGAACAAATTACATATTTAAAATAACAATATTTGCAAAAATCAACAATACTAGCCTAAGCCACTTCCTCCGGTAATAAATAAAATTAAGACTACACGATTTACTATAATACAGACAAATTTGAATTCCAAATAACTGACTAAAATAAAATATTACTAATAAACATAACTAATTAAACAATGCTAGAAAATAAATTTCAACCAAGATATAACTGCTTTACATTGATGGTAAAATTACTTAATAACAATTAACAATTACAATAAATAATATAATGACATACAATGGGACCAGCCCTTAAAACATAATAATAGTACTATTGCAAGGCAAAACAATGATAATTATTTTATATTACCAGTTATTAATGAGAGATAAACTTTAAAGAGGCTAAAATTTGTATCGTTGAGCAATTAAAAAGTGTAAACGCATTTAATAATGCAAGACCAAAATGTAATTTATTAAGTACCATAGATGTAAAACATGTCTAAACTAAGGTGATAATGTCTCCTTGAATGTTGTTCAATGAGGTTAAATGGGTATAGTACAGTTTTGGTAAGGCTGAACTTTAGTAACCAAAACCTGCACAGTAACATTACAAAATAATAGTTATAACTCCACCATGCTCGAAAGGTATACAAAATTACCATGATTACAAACGACTAATATATCATTCAAAAAGAGCCATTAAAACACAAGAGGGCGCTCTCTAAAAAGGCATTGGTTTCAACCATTTTTCATACAAAATTATGCATGTGATGGTTTGTTGAAATCAACAACTATTTAAAAACCGCTTTTGAAAATTTTTGAAAAAGTGTATTTTTGTATTATTTTAAAATCATCGAATAAATTTGGCGCCCAAATTTATTACGATCGGATATATTTATTAATATATCAGCCATTTCTGAACCGATTTTGACCAAATAAAGTTTATTCTGCCATTAAAATTGCATGTTCTTTCAAATTCGACACTCAGTTTTTAATTACCTCACAAAAAAAAATGTGTTGTGCAGCGCCCTCTCTACCAAAACTGAACTACCCCTTTAAAAAATAGCAATGACGAAATCGAGCCGGACTTCTTTGTTCGCCTTTATACATAAACTCTAAAACCGCAATCGGTGTCCATTCCACAGGGGAATGCAGTGCTTAAACTATGCCAAGAGAATTGCAATTATTCCATCGATTTACTTGAATTCGGTTTGAAGAGGTTGAGAAATAACGAGGGTGAAATCCATCCGCGCTTCGACTTTTGTCCTCGTATAAACTCTTAAATTGTCAGTGATCTTTATCTTTACCAGGCATAACTACATAATTACCCGTGTATAGCAAATTGCCTCTCGCATGACTCTGAGATTGGATTGGTTAAGAACATGTAGCACAGCGAGAGTGTCTGTTTGAATTTGGCCATGGGAATAAACTCTAAACATTAATTCATTGAACTATTTAAATTTTGCTCCAAGAGGTTAAACAAAAGACAAGCATGACATTTACCCGCGTTCGATTATTTTCCCTCACACCAACAACATTGGTCGAAGCAAGAACGCATGTCTGAAGGAGATATAGAAATCCAATGTATTAATACGGGTCTTAATTTCCTTACAAAGGGGGGAACAGTACCAAATGAAATAGGAGAATGGATCAATAGCGTGATGATTAAGATGTAAGCGAGCGGAAAGGCCGAATCTCCCCTTCTCGATCTCTATTTTGGTGATGTCTTTGACAGATCGATAGGCCGGAAATTGTCAAGACATGAGCGAAAGGAAATGCTAGTCTCTTTGCCGGGCACTGCCACATCGAGGTTTGCGCACTAGACCAAAATGTCCGTTAGACAGAATAAAATATTTAGATATGAAATAAAGTTGTATTAAAAATAGTTATTAATTGTAATTGAAATTGGGTGTCATACTGTCTGGAAGATTGGGGGCACACGTAATGTTATTCTTTATTTTATGAAGGAAATTCTCCCCTTCTTCGGAGGGGGGCGGGGGGGGGGGGGGGGGGCGTGCCTCCATACTCCCGTAGCTACGCCACTGTTGAAACTTAAAAAGAGTAACTGTGTTTTTTAGACTTCCTCTTTCTGATAGAAGCATAACACAGAAGTGTTTCTCCTTCGTTTATTTAGAAATTAATGATTGAATTTGAAAGTATCTCGGGATTATTTCAACTGTGTACGATCAAAATGCTTATAAATGACAATGAGTCAGAACATGCCAGTTTGCATTAAAGCTCTTCAAGCTCTTACACATCACGTACAGGGCATAAAGTAGAGCAGACATTAGTAAGCTAAATACAGTAAGTTTTACCAACAAGGCTTAGTCGAATTTTGTAGTAACGACTATTAAGGTAGTAAAACACACATACTTTTCTCTGAACAATATGTGGGGGCTGAGTACAAGTCCTCGTTTAGATATAATGGGAGATAATAATACACTTGTTCCAAAATATTGATACTTGTTTTTTTTTAATGAACACAACTAGACTATTTATTTCATTATTCATCCTGAATAGCGGTTGTATTCCGCAAGCTACGATATTTCTGTCACCAGTTCGTGGTGATTATTAAATTGGATAAACATATATTTGTGTTCCGAAAGTCATCTTGCCATTTTCATTTGAGATGAATTAACCCATTAGCGACGATTTGATGCCGGTTGAACACGTATTCGCCATAGACCCCAGCCCTGGATATCTCAGACACCGTCTTCCATGCGTTAAAGACAAAAATAAAAAAAAGGTCTACTACTTACATATCTACGCAAGATAGGGAAATCGTAATTCCAAAAGGCGCTAAATCCTATTTCCCTGGAAATTATGTTGATAATATGAGTGTGTTATGATACGATAGGTAGCTAACTATAAGTCCACATTTCCAGGAAAATTACGCAATCAACAAGAAAATATGGAGCATTACATTTTTATATTCCAATAGGGTGTATTAGGGTTAGTCCGACGAATAAAGTCACCTTTTTTTCAAGAGGTGAGAAGGTGGATTTAGCGCCTTTTGGAATTAAGCTCTTCATATATAGATTTCTTGACCATGGTCAATGGTGTCTAGGGTTAGTATTGATTGGAATTGGCCTGAATACCGTGTGATGTTACTAACAAAGAAGGCACTCTGTCTGCGCATCAATTACATATAGCCTGTTCAGTCAGTGCCAAGGTCAGACATTATAGTTTGAACGTGATGCAAGGGTCGTTAAGTGGGAAGAGGGGTAGTTTCTACATTGCTTGCTTTTCTTGTGGTAATTAAGGAGTAAAATTGGATCACCCATCTGCATACAATGCATTAATTGCCCTTGTCTTTGTTTACTAATTAACGAGACAATACTACTAATTAACGAGACAATACTGTAAACATCACGGGCACTGATCATGATGAAGTTGTAGTTGATATTGATACATATATTACTACTACTGCTACATACTACTACTACTACTTCTACTACTACTACTACTACTACTACTACTACTACTACTACTACTACTACTACTACTACTATTACTACTACTACTACTACTACTTCTACTACTACTACTAACTACTACTACTACTACTACTACTACTACTACTACTACTACTACTACTACTACTACTACTACTTTCTACTACTACTACTACTACTACTACTACTACTACTACTACTACTACTATTACTACTACTACTACTACTACTACTACTACTACTACTACTACTACTACTACTACTACTACTCCTACTACTACTCCTACTACTCATACTACTACTACTACTACTACTACTACTACTACTACTACTACTACTACTACTACTACTACTACTACTACTACTACTATACTACTGATAGTGTTGTCTACTGCTGATGCTGCTGCTGCTGCTACTGCTACTATAACCAATGATAACACATACTGTCTCTTTAAACATGGATGTACATAAGGAATCGATTTCATAATTCATATACACATAATTATTCTTTGAATCTCAATATTCAACAGCGTCGTTCTCAGTCATTTCTCAGACTCCCAAGTGTACCTCATAGAAAATCTCACAATGGCATGATCTTCTTATTTATCATCCACTACTTATGGTCGTGCAAACAATTATCACATCGAAATGTCATACCGAACGTGACCATCTCCAATCATCATCCATTTTTAGTCAGCTTATTTCTATTTTTGTTCTTCTTTTTTTTTTCTCGGTGGTTTACGTTCTTCTTAATTCCTTTTATTTTCTTTACATGTCTTACTATGTATTTATCGTATTATACGTTCTTCTATTATGACGCTTTTCTCTGTTCCCTTTCTTACTTATTTTCTAAATTGACCCATTGCCATCCATGCCTACTTTACTCTCTTCCCTCAATTTATTTAAGTACAAAAAGTAAAACAAAAACAAAATTGGAAAAGGATAACCTTCCCCAGGGGAAATTTGGATAAGTGAACAAATATATTTGTAGCTTTTAACGCCACTGGTCATTCATTAATAGACGACGATAAGACAAGAACGTTATATTGTGGGTAACATTTATGCGAACACACGAGTGTGTATCACCAAACATACAATCACAGTTTAGTACATACATGTACATGTATGCACACATATAGGTACACAGTACAGACAGACACACACAAATACACGCACACACATTAGCTCGCACACTCTCACAGGCAGCCAGACACACGTACATGCATACACACAAAATACACGCACACACATATTATGCTCGCACACACTCACACACGCACACGCACACGCACACGCACACGCACACGCACACATGCTGAACAAACACGCACCAGAACAAACACACACGCCCAAAACACTCATGCTTATAAAAAAGCAAGAAAGAAGTAATGAGCAACAGTTGAGCTTTCTCCAAATTATACAGGTAGAGTTCTTACTAACCATGCTAACGACCAACGTCTCTCAATCTCATAGCCTTCTATACCCCTCGCATCTTTTGATATAAAATGCATGCTCATCAATACTAAAGCCGCCTAACCTTTCAAGGAGCCACCACTCAAAGCCCAGAAGAATAATCGACCGTGATGAGAACTTGGACAATGCATTATGGAGGATGACCTTTGTCCTTTTCACTCTCATGTTCGCTATGTTCCATATGAACTTTAAAGATTAGTGATCGAACCCCCCCCCCCCCCCCCCCTAAATGCCAATTATGCTCGTTTAAAAACATTAACCCGATTTTGTATAGTTATCGTTCTTATATAGGCACATAATGTGTGTTTAAGTTTCACTGTTACATTAGTATATGGATCTACATGTTATAAATCCGTCGGTACAACATGACAAAATGAGGAAGTTGAGAAGATTTATTATTGTCAGATTTCTTTTCGTCAGAAAATTATTTGTATAGTTCTACTTTGTCTGTATTAATATGCACACTATGCGTGACGAATGTTTAATTTAATAAATGTTAACACAATCGTATTCATTGATTTATTCATGTATGCATTGATTGATTGATTGATTGGTTGATTGATTGATTGATTGATTGATTGATTGATTGATTGATTGATTGATTGATTGATTGATTGGTTGATTGATTGATTGATTGATTGATTGATTGATTGATTGATTGATTGATTGATTGATTGATTGATTGATTGATTGATTGATTGATTGATTGTTAGCAAAACATTTATTTCCGATATATTTTAAGAGAATATCCCTTTCAGTATTGAGTACTGTTCTGCCAAGGGGTCCTCGGGGTGTTTCACAAAGATTATAAGTTGGACCTAACAATTATTGAAAGCCATTTGTAGCATTGGAATCAAACATATTCCAAAAGCCAAAAAAAACAAGTATTTGAAACGTCCAACACAAATATATATCAATAACTTCAAGGCTCCTTGATAATGAAAAATATTACTGATTTCAATCAAAATGTATATTACCTTTAAAATAACTGTTCTAACAATTAAAAAAGAAACTAACAGCTTTCCATGATAGTTAGGTCCAAATTAGAGAGTTAAGTTCAACTTTGAATCTTTATTAAAAAAAACACCCCTTTCCTTTAAAGCTACATGTACTTGGTAACATTGTCGGGTGGTAAATGGCAGCACTGTCATCGTTTCGGGGTAAAAAGAATGTCACTAGTCAAACGGTACGTGTGTGTCTGTTAAATCAAATTCAATTGGTAAGAAAATTAGGAAAAAATTAGTAGCAACGACAAGTATCCTTTAAACAAATGTTCTTGTTCGTTGCGGCATGCGGACAATGGCGATCATGATTATAAGGAGGAGGAGGAGGAGGAGGAGGAGGAGGAGGAGGAGGAGGAGGAGGAGGAGGAGGAGGAGGAGGAGGAGGAGGAGGAGGAGGAGGAGAGGAGGAGGAGAAGGAGGAGGAGGAGGAGGAGGAGGAGGAGGAGGAGGAGGAGGAGGAGGAGGAGGGGGAGGGGGGAGGAGGAGGAGGAGGAGGAGGAGGAGGAGGAGGAGGGGGAGGAGGAGGAGGAGGAGGAGGAGGAGGAGGAGGAGGAAGATGAGGAGGAGGAGGGGGGGGGAGGGGCGGGGGTGAAGGGAGAGAACCAACAACATTCGCAAACAGAAGCGGAGGGACTGAATTAAATGCGTGCCTCTCTTCGCATATTTTGCAGGCCTGGATGCCAACTGGCGAAAAACGGAGGGAATGTTCTATGGAAAGGGAATTGGACTAATCGAAGTAACCACTTTAGCAGCCTCTTCGGGGAAAAAAAACATTCAATGCTTTGAGAACGTCATTCGCAATTTATTTCTCTGAGATTTCTGATGCAGGAAACCGTTATTGAAGAGAGGTTGTAAAAGGTATTATAGAATCACCAAGAACAGTTTAAGGCATCTTTTGATATTGACTAAACATTGAATATAGCGAAGGGCAAAGGAAAAGTTTGCATGAACAAGAAACGATGGAGAACTAGAGAAGTAGGGAGAGAGTAAAAGAAGTATACAGAGTAAGAGTTAGGGTGAGGGAGGGAGAGAGAGGGAGGGGAGAGAGGGAGAGAAGGAGGGAGGGAGAACAGAATCAGAAATCGACATCATAAGCAAATAAAATGAGCGGGGACTGCAATTTAGCGCGAACATCTTTTCACCCTCCTCCCCGCTTGCCAATCACCAGAGTGACAAACGGAGGGAAATTTCATTAAAAGTGAACTGGGGTAAACACCTTACTTGGGCCCTAGGGTAAACATTCCATCTCGAAGAACACTCGAATTGTATAATCGATCCATGCGGAGAACACGAATAAGAAAATAGAAACATTTAATAAAACGTTCTTCTCCGCCGGAGTCGGTAACTGTGGCATTTAGCTAACTGCCTTTTCGTGACCAGTTAGTGTTTCAAAGAAAGGTTCCGCTGTTTGATGTGTGTTTGTAATATTGCATGATTTGTTGTTTGTTATCTTGTTACCATATTATCTTGTCATAATCTCGACAAAATGTATAAAATGGGTATAACATAATTAGCCAAACTAACTTGCACCCTATTCCAAAACTTTTCATAATGCACGAAACTAACAATTCATATTAATTCCATCGTTTCGGGGGTATCAATTTGCATTTTTTAAACAAATAATCTGTAATAAATTGCTTAACACAAATATGAGTAATTTTCAAAAAACTAATCTGAAAAAAGTGAAATTCACTGAAATACAAATTAAAGTTGTGATTACCTGCAATCTGTTCTTCTGTTAGCTGGTCTGCCTGTAGAGAACGTTGGAAAAGAAAGAATCATTATAACTATTTGCTTGACCTCACATAAATACGCTAAGAGTACTATTTTATGAAAATATTTGAACGATGTTGAAGCCGGGATTTAATTTTGTTAAGGGTAATGTGATATTCTTTTTACAAATAACAGTCGTTTGGACGAAGCCTTTTCCCAATGCTTACACAAAATAAACGAGACGAGGCGAAGCATGCATATACATGTACCCTTTTAAGGTTGTACTGTTACTATGTTAACTTATTATGTTCCCTGCTAGATTGTTACAACCATATAACCATTACTTAAAGTGATAGTTGAGTTCTGGTAAAGAGAGTACAGTTTTGGTCAAACTGAATTTTAGTAACCAAAACCAGCACCATTACACAGATAGAGAGATAATCAACAACTATTCAAATACCTCTTTTGTAGTTTGTACATTTTTTGAAAAGAGGAAGCATTTTTTCTAAATTTTAACGGCTGGTTCAAAATTATCGAATAATTGTGGGGCCCCACAATTATTACAAATGGTTATGTTTATGAATATTTCAGCCATTTCTGAAGTTTATTCTGTCATTAAATTTGTATGCTCTTTCGAATTTGACACTCAGTTTTTCATTATCTCACAAAAACATATTGTGTGTAGCGCCCTCTATACCAAAACTCAACTATCCATTTAAGGACCAACCCGGTCTCCGTTAAAAATGGGTTAAATTATTATCAAAGTATATGAAGAAACCAGTGTGATCCAAGCATTATTTCAAGACGAATTAAAAAGACACGAACAAATAAGAGAGAGCAAGAGCAAGACAAGTAGAGCTTTTGATTTTACATCGATTATAAATGAGAGACAGTCATATAAACTTGCGAACAAAATTGTCATTATTCATTTTGTAAAACACATGCGTAGACCACCATCAAAATACTGAATGTTCTTAGAGAATTTCATTTCAAGGTCGAGGGCTCATTCTGGAAAGGAACAATAAAGTTCACCAAGATATTGAATGTTCCTGAAAATGTCATCAGAAAATTGGAATTACAGCGGAAAACGATGCGTGATCAGCGTGCCATAATGGCATTTTGGTGATTGTACCGTATACGGTGACGGGTCGATGCGAGGTGTCTGTATCACGTGATAGGTGAAGCCCCGCTCACACTTTCGGTATATAGGTTTGGTTAGTCTAACTCAATACATTTCATTTGGTATACGACAAAATGCTTGAAATTACATTTCCCACTCGACGTCCAACTGTAACAAGCCTAAAGCAAACCTTAATACCGACACCTAACCCTTATCCCAACCCATACAAACATAATCCTAGTCCTCTAAAGTCTGTGAGAGTTTGTGATAAGTGAGACCTTTGTGTCTTTCTTCAAAAGGTTCGTTATAGGATCAAGCTTGTTAATAACAGTGTGTTGCTTTATGGTGCCGTCAGACCGGGCTACGCTCTAGCCACGATCTAGACAATAGCTGATCACAATCGCTGGAATGTATCTGCAAAATGTCTTTTGTCCAATGAGGATCTGAATGGGAAGATTATCTCACATGTGTCAATATATATTCTTCCATGAATGCACAAGACAATAGCTCGCTGAACAAAAGATTAGGTCGCCGAAGACCCACGCTCTCTTTCGACATGTTGAAAACGGACGTGGGTCTTCGGCGACCTACTCTTTCGTTCAGGGAGCCATTGTATGTCCATGTATGAGAGGCTATCCTTTCACCTATGTGCGATAATCCTCCCATTCATTCGTCATTTAATCATCGTTCGGACAATGCTTCGCCTCCCACTGCCAAATTTATGAATGGGGATTAGGAGCGCAGTGAGAACGGCTTGGGTGTGACGGGCAGTAACGTGGCTTCTAAACTTTGCTACCACTTCAAAGCTGTATACCGAGCAGGATCAAGACGATTTAAATGTTAAACCTCTAACGATTATGATATGTTTAAACAAGCGTTATTGTTTTAGAAAATCTTATCATATTACATTTGATCATGCCGAGTTGTGCCGAACTCACCCGGGCTGACTTCGGCACAAAACTCGTATCAACTCGGTGTGAGAGGGGTCCGAAGCCCGCATACACACACACCACGCCACGGCGCCGCGGTGCATATACATTACCTCAAAACACGCGTCTATAATATTCGTCGAGACAAACTTTGCTCCAGTAAAAAAAAAAAACCTTATGATTGTCTTTGTCTGCTTGGTAATGAATTGTAGGAATTGATTCTTCTGTCTCAACTCTTCCTCAACTATTCGCACTAGAACAAACCATTAGCATTATTTCCAAACATAATATGCTGCACGTTATTACATAGTGCATGCAAGAGCGCTACCGTTAAATGTTAGGATTTCTAACAAAATAACCTTCTTCCCTTTTGATTCTAATGAAGAGATTAGACAAAAGAAGAGAAATATTTAATCAATTATTTGTATCCATTTGATGCTGGATATGTGAATTGTATGATTTTAGTTATTTTGTATACGAAAAAGTAGGCAGTATTTCACCAACAACGCACAGCTAGTAATGCACTATTTGTTCACTGTTCCCAGGATCCCTCCAAGTGTAAAATGTAATCAAATTTTTAACAATTTCAGCTCGTCTACTCGCGATTCACGCATTTCAAGGACGGGCAAAATTCAATCGACACTGTTTCCACAATTCTAAAGGGCGTGCGGACAAAGTTTCCAAGGGGAGTGAGTTGTTTACCGAACAGCATCTTTCCTGTCTACAACCAAAATAAGATGATTTAACCCCCCCCCCCCCGAATTAGCACATTTTGAACGAAATGTGTGTTTTTTTTGGTGTCCGAATATGAGGTGAATTAGCTCAATAAAGTTGTGTTTTGAAAACTCTCTGGGTGTTGCAACCCATGCATAACCACCCGCCTTGCATGCCCATGATGACTATGCAAAGGCAAACGAGGAACGAGGCGAGGGGGGGGGGGGGGAGGGGGGGGGGGGTGGCGAGAGTTTCGAGAATTACTGTATAATCAGGCTAAATTATCTCTTCTTGTTCTGGTAATTATTAGTATCTAACTTTGGCACGAAATCGTCTCAATTTGGGGCTAAATTATCTATTTTTGGTGAAATCATGTCATGGGGGTCGGAGGCATATTATACGTTGCTCATTTTTTTATTTATTCATTTATTTTATTTATTTATTCATTATTTATTTATTTATTTAACAAAATTATTTATTTATTTATTTTGTTTATTTATTATTATTATTATTATATATATATATATATATATATATATATATATTTTGGTTGGGGGGGGGGGGGGGGGGGCGCTTTTTTAGGTTGCTCAAAGGAAAAGGTATAACAATTACGATATTCTGCCAAAAAACCCTAGGGGGTCTGAGGCATATATATACGTAGCTTATTTTTTCATTTATTAATTAATTACATTTATTTATTATTATTCATTTTTTAAATTTTTTTAAATTGATTATTATTATTATTTTTATTATTATTTTTTTTGGGAGGGGGGCGCTTTTTAGGTTGCTAAAAGGAACAGGTATACAAATAACGATATTCTTTTAAAAGACCCTAGTTCCCCCTAATTAATTCTTCCATACATGCCTATTATGACAAAGCGGAATTCTAAGAAAGAATTGAAAAGCGACACAAGCATGATACGATTGACGCTTGACTTGCGTCCGTTATAAACATGTGTTATTGACTTATCGCACAACGGAAAATACCATTGATATACCATTAAATTAAATAATGAACAGGCGCGCCGGAAGCAGTTTTGGATTGGGGGGGCAAAACATTTTGGGGCTCACATTTTGTGTGTGTAGGGGCTCATGCCCAACCACACTCTGGATTGCCAACTTTGAGCCAGATGTGAGAGTGAGACATTGCGAGGGAGCGAAGCGACTGAGCGGGGGGAGGGTGTGGAGGGGGGTGTCCCCCCTCCCACGGTAGGGAGCTTTTGCATTTTTGGACTTGAAATTGTGCAATCTGGTGCATACCTAGATAGGAAATTCGGCTGTATTTGGGAAAGCGTGATATGATTTGATCGACAAGGAAGTTTTGATATATTTTTCACGTAGAAAACAAATAATTGACACACTAATAAATATGTACCCCAAAACACATACACAACAACATAAACCATAATTATGCAACATTATGTATGATCCAACAACACACAGCCAGTAATGAGTCCCGAGGGAGCGAAGCGCCTGAGGGCTAGGGCAGGGAGGGAGGGGGAGGCTTTGGGAGGGGGTATCCCCCTCCCACGGTAAGATTTTGCATTTATGGACTTGAAATTGTGCAATCTGGTGCATACCTAGATAGGAAATTCGGGCTTAAGATTAACTGTATCTGGGAAAGCGTGTTATGATTTGATATATTTTTCACGAAGTAAACAAATAATTGACGCACTAATAAATATGCACCCAAACACATAAATATTGTATTTAGTTTCATACACAGTTCACACATAAACCATATGGCGCATGTATGATCCAACAACATGGCCTACAGCCAATAATGAATCCCGAGGGAGCGAAGCGACCGAGGGCTTGGGCGGAGCCAGAGGGGGAGGGTTTGGGAGGGGGTATCTCCCTCCCACGGGGAAGATTTTGAATTTATATACTTGAAATGGTCCAATTTGGTGCACTTCATGCCATACCTGTGAAGGAAATTTAGAATCCGAGTTAAAAAAAAAATAATAAAATGTCTATCTCATCAGATGTTTACAACAAAAAAGAGATAATCTGTTCGCGCGCGAAGCGCGCAGCGAAAATTGAAAATGGATATATAAACTAGTTTTTAAACGTAAGCTCATACATTTCATTGTGTCTTTCCCACTTTTTTTTTTTAGGAGGGGGGGGGGGGCTTTTTGGGGGGGCAAAATTGCGTTTTGCCCCCCACTTTTTTGATTGGGGGGGGGGGGGGGCGGCCGCCCCCCCTGCCCCTCCACTTCCGGCGCCTATGATAATGAATTATAACTTGGTGTCTCTGTGGACATTGGTGTTGAAGCAAACATGTGGTCATTATTCTTATGCTTCGAGATTTGACCGTCCTATTAATTTCGCATGTTTTAAGGCAACAAGGGATTTCTATAGCTCAGTCGGTTGAACACTGGTCTAACGATCTGGAGATCTCGGGTTCGAATCCCAAAGAAAACCCTTTTTTGGTGCTATTTTTCAACCACGTCAGATTATCACACTCGAATCTATGATAGTTGAGTTACGATTTATCGATTATTTCTGTCGATATATATAATTCCATTAAATTGAGCACATATTGAAACAAATCGATTACAATAGACACTGAACAATAATTGATACTGAACAATAAGAAAAACAAACAGAGGGAATAAATGAGTATACTTGTATATATATGGCACAACAATGATTTTCTCGAAAGCATTTAATAATTATTATGACGAATTAACGATGCAACATAAACAATTATGTGATTAAATATGTAATATAAAAATAAAAATAAGTTTAATGCTGTTTTC
>JBAMJV010012529.1:0-141986 GCA_037951105.1 Echinarachnius parma
CAGGAAAACATCACTCACGGGGGGTTTCAAAATAGCCAAAAAATCGCCTCGCCGCTTCGCGGCTCGTGGACGATGCTCCCTCATCATCATTGCGTCAAACCCCCCCCCCCCCCCCTTAGCAAAAAGCTAGATCCACCCCCCTTAGCAAAAAGCTAGATCCACCCCTGTGTATGTTTGATTCCATAGCTTGAACTACGTATCATATAATATTACTGTCTAGGATATGGACCAAATCGCTCCACTACCAGTTGCCCAGTCGTCCGGGGGGTAATTATCCGGGGGTAGTTGTCTTGGGGGGTAATAATCCGGGGGCCGGGTAATTGTCCAGGGGGTAGTTGTCCGGGGGGTAATTGCCCGGGGGGTAGTTGTCCGGGGGGTAGTTGTCCGGGGGTAGTTGTCCGGGGGGTAGTTGTCCGGGGGGTAGTTGTCCGGGGGGTAGTTGTCCGGGGGGTAGTTGTCTTGGGGGGTAGTTGTCTTGGGGGGAAATTGTCTTGGGGGGTAATTGTCTTGGGGGGTAGTTGTCTCGGGGGGTAGTTGTCTTGGGGGGTAATTGTCTTGGGGGGTAATTGTCCTAGGGGGGTAATTGTCCGGGTGGTAGTTGTCCGGGGGGTAATTGTCCTAGGGGGGTAGTTGTCCGGGGGGTAATTGTCCGGGGGGTGGTTGTCCAGGGGGTAGTAGTCCTAGAACCATAGAACCCCGCAAGCTTATTTAGTTCCATGCCAAATCCATTTCAAATTGTACGGTTTGGTAAGCAACAAACATTTTACTTGTCCTCACTAGGGGTGTATACCACTAAATCAACACTATTTAGCAACTGAACGATCATGTGTTAAGTAGATATAACCAAGGAGTTAAACTAGCCGGTTACAGTCCGTTATTCCGAAGGTTCGTTATTCCGAAGGTTCAGTTATTCCGAAGGTTCGTTATTCCGAAGGTTCGTTATTCCGAAGGTTCGTTATTCCGAAGGTTCGTTATTCCGAAGGTCCGTTATTCCGAAGGTTCGTTATTCCGAAGGTTCGTTATTCCGAAGGTTCGTTGATCCGAAAATAAAATCGGGTTCGTTATTCCGAAGGTTCGTTATTCCGAAGGTTCGTTGATCCGAAAATAAAATCGGGTTCGTTATTCCGAAAATTAAATCGGGCTTGTTATAATACTATAGTTTGTGTTTTGTTTATTTAATTTACAGCCTGCATTTAGCATACCCCTCCCCCTATCACTCCCTTGGCCAGACCAATCAAACATTTAAATTTATTTTATCTCTTTATATGAAATTATAGCATTATAATAAACCCAAATTCATTTTCGGATTAACGAACCCGATTTCATTTTAGGAATAGCGAACCTTCGGAATAACGAACCCTCGGAATAACGGACCTTCGGAATAACGAACCTTCGGAATAACGAACCCGATTTCATTTAGGAATAGCGAACCTTCGGAATAACGAACCTTCGGAATAACGAACCTTCGGAATAACGGACCTTCGGAATAACGAACCTTCGGAATAACGAACCTTCGGAATAATGCAACAAATGTTCGGATTAACGAACCCTATTTCATTTTCGGATTAACGAACACTCAGGTATAGGAAATTTGCGTGTTCGGAATAACGAACCTTCGGAATAACGAACCTTCGGAATAACGAACCTTCGGAATAACGAACCTTCGGAATAACGAACCGCACCCAACTAGCCACATCATCGATATAGAATTAGCATGGAACTAAGCAAGTGTCTTTTTCTGAATATGCAATGAAGTGCATGCAAAGTGTGTTTACAGACTATACAGTTGTATTTATTGGAGTGGCGTTGGCGTACCGTAATGGGACATTATGGTGGGGGGGGGGGGGGGGGTATCAATGCTCTATACATTGATTTATTTTCATGTTTTGTTTTGTTTTGTTTTTGATAATTTATTCGATGTTCGTAATCTCTTTGAGGCCATTTATATTTGTGTAAATTATATTTTAGTCTGTATTGAACATGTTAAGAACAATCTATGAGTATAAGTTCAATCACAATCATTAATCACAATCAAAATCTGAATCACCATCACTGAATCACAATCACAATCACGATCATGATCACAGTCACAATTACCATCTCAGTCACAATCTTAATCACCATCTCAATTACAATCACGATCACGATCACATACAGTAACAAGCACAATCACGCTGCACAATCATTAATGAGTTTGATACATTGTTTTCTCACTGCGCGCACATCTCAATAACGTCATGTGCACACAAACTAAAAAATACACGTATACAATCTGAAAAGTGAACACATCACCGGATATGACAATACATGTTATATAACTCATTTGGTTTAATTTAGATGAGAATATACCATGTATACCATATTGTTTGTAAAGATAGGCGAATATGAATGAAAACTTTGTTATTTAGAATGACCCAAAGTGAAATTGAATGGTCCGGACGTCCGATTTGCCATTGTTGACGAAAATGAATGCATAATGATTCGATTTCTTTTACTTTTTTCTCTAGCTTTATACACACAAAAAGTGAAATCGGGCTACATTTATAATACAGTGAAACAAGTCGGAGTAATAAAAAGCCCTCATATGGGCCCAGGCCGTATATAGGCGTCATGGCGGGGGCAGGTGGGCTGCAGTAGCCCCTTGAAGTTTGAAAACGGCCTAAAAAAGGGCAAAAAGCACCCAACTTTCGGGCAAAAACATGTCATTCGGGCAAACTCATATCGTATTTGGGCCAGGGGCGTCGATCCGTTTTTGATATTGGGGGGGGGGGGGGGGGGGGGGGGGCGAAATTTGAAGAAAAAAATTCCAGAGTGACCACTGAGAGAGCTAAAAGCCCCACATTGGCATGCCCGGAAGTTGTATTATGCGCTCATTGAAAGTGTCTTGATGGCTCGAAGACCTCATTTTGGGGGGCACCCACATTTGGGGACAATAATGGGGGTCCAGGGGGCGGAGCCCCCGGAAGCTTTTAAATTTCAGACATTTGCAACCCCTATCAAGATCATATGTGTTAAAATTGTATAAAATAGTGAACCTATACTCATGACGTATTGTTAAAGTGCATAGCGAGGAAAAGATTGAGCCTTGCAGGTGGATCCACGTGATCCATAATAGAGCCATCGATATAGTCTAGGGCATTGGGCTCGCATGAAACTAAGCAAGGGCGTCAACAACTTCTCAAAACTGGAGGGGAGACATTGCTAGGAAGCGAAGCGACCGAGAGGGGGATGGTGTGGGAGGGGGTCCCTCTCCCACAGTAGGGAGCTTTTGTATTTTTGGGCGTGAAATTGTGCGATTTGGTGCACACCTGAGACAGAAATTTCACGTAATATGAAGTATATAAGTATGGAATCAAACATACATAATGACAAAGGGAGGGGGACAATCTTCACCACTTTCAAATGTAGGGGGACATGATAATTATTCCAATAATTTGCGTTCAGCGCATATGGACTGAATTGACTGAAAGATATATTTCAGATTATTTTACTTTCTGTGACGGTGGGCTATATATATAGATGAGGGTTTAATTAACTTCGTTTGAGGTGTGCTTTTGAGAAATTAAACTGCCCAACACATTTCGAAATGTGAGTTCCCGCAACCAAAATGAAACTTGCAATATGACTTGTATTCGGCAAAAAAGAGATTTACAGTCTTTCAAACTAGAAAACGGCTATTTTGAAGATTAATTATTGATAAATGTGTCTTCCCCCTTTTTGGCATTATCCCTGATAGCAGACTGACGTCTTTATGACGTCTTAATTTGGTCGTAAACTGGTAAACGCGTCATATGTCGTACAAACGATCAGAATACGACGTCATTATGACGTATTTTAAAGACCATTTTTGACATGATGACTTATGTCGTATAAAAGACGTAAAATTGACGTCATTATAACATCTTTAAACGACCATTTTTCCACTATTTATTTTTGTCGTAGGAAAGACGTAAAAACGATGTCATTATAACGTCGTTCAAAGACCATTTTAAAGAATGTATTATTGTCGTATAGAAGACATGATAACGACGTCTTTATAATGTCGTTTAAAGACCATTTTTGCCATACGGGTTTATGTCGTATCAATAACGCTATAAAGACGTAAGTTTGACGTCTTTTCAAGAACAATTTTTTTGCCATCATTTTTTGTCGTATGGACGCCCTTTTTACGACGTTAATGTGACATATTTCAAAGACCATATTCCAATTGTTTTTTGTCGTATGGAAGGACGTAACAATTACGTTAATATTACGTCATTTAAAGATCACTTTTTCAGTATTTATTTTTGTCGTATAGAAGACGTAACAACGACGTCTTTATGATGTCTTTGAAAGACTATTTTGCCATCATTTTTTGTCGTATGGACGACCTTTTTACTACGTCATTTTGACGTCTTTCAAAGACCATTTTTTTCACTATTTATTTTGTCATAAAAACGTCTAAAAATTGACGTCTTGATGATGTCTTTTAAAGACTATTTTTGCCATAATGGTTTGTGTCGTACGACGACGTTAATACGACGTCATTATGATGTGTTTTCAAGACTAGTTTTTGCCATCATTTTTTGTCGTATGGACGACCTTTTTACTACGTCATTTTGACGTCTTTCAAAGACCATTTTTTCCAATGCTTTTTCGTCATATTAAGGATGTAAAAACGACGTCATTATCACGTCATTAAAAGATTATTTTTAAGTATTTATTTTGTAGTATAAAATACGTTATAACGACGTCTTTATGATGTCTTTGAAAGTCTATTTTGCAATTAAGGTTTGTGTCCTACGGACAACATTATTAAGACGTCATTTTGACGTCTTTTCAAGACTATTGTTTGCCATCATTTTTTGTCGTATGGACGACCACTTTACGACGTCATTTTGAAGTCTTTTCAAGACTAGTTTTTTTGCCATCATTTTTGTCGTATGGACGAACTTTTTACTACGTCATGTTGACGTCTTTCAAAGACCATTTTTTCACTATTTATTTTGTCATAAAAAGTCTTAAAATTGACGTCTTCATGATGTTTTTTAAAGACTATTTTTGCCATTATGGTTAGTGTCGTACGACGACGTTAATATGACGTCATTATGATGTGTTTTCAAGACTAGTTTTTGCCATCATTTAATGTCGTATGGACGACCTTTTTACAACGTCATTGTGACGTCTTTCAAAGACAATTTTCCAATGCTTTTTCGTCATATTAAGAATGTAAAAATGACGTCATTATCACGTCATTAAAAGATAATTTTTAAGTATTTATTTTGTAGTATAAAAGGCTTTATAATGACGTCTTTATGTCTTTGAAAGGACCATTTTTGCCATTAAGGTTTGTGTCGTACGCACGACAATATTAAGACGTCATTACGACGTCCTTACAAGACTAGTTTTTGCCATCATTTTTTGTCGTATGAACGACCTCATTACGTCATTGTGACGTCTTTTAAAAAACATTTTTTCCAATTATTTTTTGTCGTATAGACGACGTTATTACAACATGATTATGACGTCTTTCAAAGACATTTAAACAATTATTTTTGGCGTATGGACGACCTTTTTATGACGTCAATAAGACGTCTTTATGTCGTCTAAATGGCGTAATTTATGGTACAAATTGACGTCTTCAAGACGTCTTCAAGACACCTTTTCGGAAAAAGTCATTATCACGTCAAAATATGACGTCTATATGACGGTAAACGCGGGTGCAAAATCTTCACTTTTTGACGTGAATTTACGATGTCTTAAAGACGACGTACACAAGGTGGAAATGACGTCAAATCAATACGTAAAAATCACGTCTTATATTGACCAATAAGACGTCTTTATGTCGTCTTAATAACGTAATTAATGGAACAAATTGACGACTTAAAGACGTCATAAAGACGCCTTTTCGGATAAAAATACGTCATTATCACGTCAAAATATGACGTCTATATCACGGTAAACGCGGGTGCAAAATCTTCACTTTTTGACGTGAATTTACGACGTCTTAAAGACGACGTACACAAGGTGCAAATCACGTCAAATCCAGACGTAAAAATCACGTCTTATATTGACCAATAAGACGTCTTTATGTCGTCTTAATAACGTAATTAATGGAACAAATTGACGACTTAAAGACGTCATAAAGACGCCTTTTCGGATAAAAATACGTCATTATCACGTCAAAATATGACGTCTATATCACGGTAAACGCGGGTGCAAAATCTTCACTTTTTGACGTGAATTTACGACGTCTTAAAGACGACGTACACAAGGTGGAAATGACGTCAAATCCAGATGACGGTAAACGCGGGTGCAAAATCTTCACTTTTTGACGTGAATTTACGACGTCTTAAAGACGACGTACATAAGGTGGAAATGACGTCAAATCCAGACGTAAAAATCACGTCTTATATTGACCAATAAGACGTCTTCATGTCGTCTAAATGGCGTAATTTATGGTACAAATTGACGTCTTCAAGACGTCGTAAAGACGCCTTTTCGGAAAAAATACGTCATTTTCACGTCAAAATATGACGTCTATATAACGGTAAACGCGGGTGCAAAATCTTCACTTTTTGACGTGAATTTACGACGTCTTAAAGACGACGTACATAAGGTGGAAATGACGTCAAATCCAGACGTAAAAATCACGTCTTATATTGACCAATAAGACGTCTTTATGTCGTCTAAATGGCGTAATTTATGGTACAAATTGACGTCTTCAAGACGTTGTAAAGACGCCTTTTCGAAAAAATACGTCATTTTCACGTCAAAACATGACGTTTATATGACGGTAAACGCGGGTGCAAAATCTTCACTTTTTGACGTGAATTTAAGACGTCTTTAAGACGACGTGCACGACGAAAAACGACGTAAATTTGACGTCATTTTTACCAGTGTTTGCTATCAGGGATTCATTATTGGCTGTAGGCCATGTTGTTGGATCATACATAAGCCATATATGGTTTATGATTTACCCTAACCCTAAGTACAATATTTATGTGGGAGTGGTGCATATTTATTAGTGCGTCAATTATTTGCTTTCTTCGTGAAAAATATATCAAATCATAACACGCTTTCCCAGATGCAGTTAATCTTAAGCCCGAATTTCCTATCTAGGTATGCACCAAATTGCACAATTTCAAATTCATAAATGCAAATTCTTTCTTACCGTGGGAGGGGGATACCCCCTCCCAAACCCTCCCCCTCCCTCCCTGCCCCAGCCCTCAGGCGCTTCGCTCCATCGGGACTCATTATTGGCAGTGTGCTGTTGGATCATACATAATTATGGTTTATGTTGTGTTGTGTGTGTGTGTTTTGGGGTACATATTTATTAGTGTGTCAATTATTTGTTTTCTACGTGAAAAATATATAAAAACTTTCTGGTCGATCAAATCATATCACGCTTTCCCAAATACAGCCGAATTTCCTATCTAGGTATGCATCAGATTGCACAATTTCAAGTCCAAAAATGCAAAAACTCCCTACCGTGGGAGGGGGGACACCCCCTTCCCACACCCTCCCCCCGCTCAGTCGCTTCGCTCCCTCGCAATGTCTCAATCTCACCTCTGGCTCAAACTTGGCAACCCAGAGTGTGGTTGGGCCTGAGCCCCTATACACACCAAAATTGTGAGCCCCCTTGGGGTTTTGCCCCCCCCCCCCCCCCAATCCAAAACTGCTTCCGGCGCGCCTGCCTCTGACCTAATAAAACAAATATGCAATTTAGCTGATTATCTGTATAATGCTAATTCTACAACAAATTTTCAATGTTGCCAAGGTAACATTGCTAAATTATCTAAAGAAACCTCTAAGCACATGAGAAAAAACAAACAAATATTGGACTGTCTACAACCTATTATCGCCTACAGGAATAATTCATCATCGATTATAAACGATAGTATCAAAGTGGAAATAACCCAATGATGCCAGGGTGGTAATATTGCAAGATTTCCTAAAGAATCCCTTTAGAACATGAGTAAAAACAAACAAACAAATATTGGACTTATGAACGTCTACGTAATAGGATCGCCTACAGGAATAATTCATGATCGATTATAAACGATCGTATCAAAGTGGAAATAACCCAATGATCCCAAGGTGGTAATATTGCTAAATTTTCTAAAGAAACCTTTTAGAACATGAATAACAAAAGAAAATACAGTAGGACTTACGATTAACGTCTTCAGGTCTAATGGATACAGGATTCATTCATGATCGATTATAAACAATCGCATTAGAGTGCAAAGTAAAATTCCAATTTTTATAACTATTTACATTGAAAACATTGTTATTATGATCTTGTTTTTGCAGATATTAAAACTAATATAAATACCAACCTGTTTTTAATATTTTCAACATGATTTGCAAATTAATTATTTAGGCATAAACTCTTTGAAATACTAAACAGTCAATACTAACCATTTAAATCTCACATACTAAGAAGCGGGATATATACACGGAACCTATACGACAACTGATCAGTAAGGTGTTAGACGTAGGTTATAGGATAGGTTTAGGATTTAGGAATAGGATAGGATTACATGTTATAAAAGTGTTGACTGTGGAATATACTACAAGACATAACCATCTCAATTTTTAAATTATTAATAATTAATAATTAATAATTAATAATTAATAATTAATAAATTAATAAATTAATAATAATAATGTAAAAATCGCTTCAAAATATGACGTCAATACGACGTCTTTTCGTCATAAAAAGACGTCGTTAGCACGTCAAAATATGACGTCTATATGTCGTGAAACGCGGGTGCAAAATCTTCATTTTTTGACGTGAATTTATGACGTCTTTAAGACGACGTACACGACTTGAAAATCACGTCAAATCAATACGTAAAAATCACGTCTTATATTGACCAATAAGACGTCTTTATGTCGTCTTAATAACATAATTAATGGTACAAATTGACGACTTAAAGACGTCATAAAGACGCCTTTTCGGAAAAAAATACGTCAATATCACGTCAAAATATGACGTCGATATCACGGTAAACGCGGGTGCAAAATCTTCACTTTTTGACGTTAATTTACGACGTCTTAAAGACGACGTACACAAGGTGAAAATCACGTCAAATCCAGACGTAAAAATCACGTCTTATTTTGACCAATACGACGTCTTTACGTCGTCTTAATAACGTAATTAATGGTACAAATTGACGACTTAAAGACGTCATAAAGACGCCTTTTCGGAAAAAAATACGTCAATATCACGTCAAAATATGACGTCGATATCACGGTAAACGCGGGTGCAAAATCTTCACTTTTTGACGTTAATTTAACACGTCGTTAAGACGACGTACCCGACGTAAAATGACGTAAATTTGACGTAATTTATACCAGTGTCTGCTATCAGGGATGTCACTAGATTTTTTTCTTCCTCATTTTCGGAATTATTGGGGGGGGGGGGCCAAATGATATGTTTGCCCCCCAATATTTTCATTGGGGGGGCGACCGCCCCCCTTGCCCCCCCCCCCCCCCCCCCCAGGATCGACGCCCCTGATTTGGGCAAACTCATATCGTATTTGGGCAAAAGCATGTCAATTTGGGTAAAATCATAATTGTATTCGGGCAAACTCATATCATATTCTGGCAAAAACATGTGTTATATTTGGGCATAATTATGTCATATTCGGGATAATTTATTTTTAGTATATCACTTTCGCGGGCAGTTAAATTGTGATAACCCTCTTTTTTGTTTGTTTGCCAGGTGAAAATGGAGAAGAGGATAATTAGGCAACACGCTAGGACCCTCGAAAAAAAAAAAAATATATATATATTGCCCCTACCCTACGCCCATGATGCCATGATCCCAGGCTGGGGTTACAAACAACAAACATGCTTCCAAGAAACGTATTGTCCAAATTTAAAGGTCCTTAAAAAACGGCAGGAAAAAACAAGCAAAAAGAGGAGAAAGGGAAATGATCCAAAGACGAAAATTGTTGCATGTCGGAGTCCCGTCGGAGTCGAGCCAAAATGTTGTCATTCTGTGATCGAAGTTGCTCGAAATTAAAACAGTTATGTCGCCCTCTTGCGTTCGCGCACGTTTAGTGTACGTGCAAAGTGAGTGCTGTTGAGTGCCAAGAAACTTTTGGAATTTCTGAATCCTTGCAGCCTTACATCACTAACCATGGCTTTGGCACGTACATCCCTCATCAAGTTGTTTAGACCACTTATTACTGCCAGGTTAGAACTAACTTTCGCAATGTTTTTGTTTTAATTTAGCTATATTTCACATATATTTGGGAATGTACTTTTTGTCATTGTGTGTGAAGTTGTATGTGTTGCCCCATTCATAATGATATGTGTTGTGTGATTGGGGTGCACAATCCATGGCATGACTTTTTATCTTTCCAAGGACAAGGGCAAGGCTTCCACAATTCCGTCTCCTATTCCGAAATTACGTTATTGTTTTTGATTTGTTGGTTGTCTATTATTTCAGTATTGAGTATATGGTTAATGAAGATGGATAACTTGTTGAAATATTAAAATTACATTAATTTTAGTTTCTAATTCATCATAATCATATTCATAAAAAAAAGAAAAACAAGGTTTGTAAAAAAGATTACGAGAATGAACACTTGTCTTAGGCACTAAATAGCAGTGTGTACACAATCTCAATGAAGGTTAGATGGCATTCCATTATGAGATGGGCGACAACCTGACAAAAATTGCGTACGGTAGAGCGTAACAAACTACTTATTTTGCAAGTACAGTATGACAACATGATTAAATGGAAAGGCCAAAGGCGCAAAGAGGCAAAGGGGTTATTGGAAAAGTTGAAATGTGACCAAAACTCGGAGGGAAACACATTCGCACATTTTTCTAGATGTCCGGCTGGGCTAATTTTTTTCTTTTGAAAAAGATCAAATCATGTTTTCCCCCCTTTTTTTGTAAAAAAAAAAGCAGGTGGCCTCAAAAAAGGAAGCGAGTGGGGACACGAAAGCTGCTTTTGTTGTTGTTGTTGGCCAAAGGGGATCAAAGTCAGCTTCATGACTCCATTATTAAACAGTCAATAAAAATGTTAGGAAAATACGGAGCTGCTTTGCGGCCTGCCAATAATCACTTCATACCGAGCATTAAATCACAAAAGAGATATGGATTAACTTACATTTTAATAACCTTGCTGTGGGCACAAAATATATACCAAATCTTCTATTTCTCTCTGCTACGCTTTGTTGATATCTAAATAAATGTTTTAGCAATTAGGAGTTTAAATTCAAGATCAAAAGTTTTAATTTAACCATACATTGGAAAAGTTTCTCCACACAGTTTACCAAAGTTATTATCTTTTTATGACATTTTCAGATGTCTGGTATTCATCCTTTGTTCTTTTTACCAAAAGTTTCCCTTAAATTAAGATTGTTCTTTTTGTTTAATTTCTTTTCAGCCAAGTAAGAATGGGCAGTGAATATGGATCAGGAGCAGGATCTGTAAGTAAAGTGTTAATCACTGATTAACATTAAATCGCTTTCTATTTGTTCAGAACTTCAGATCAGGGTTAAAGTGTAACTTTAATTGCAGATTTAATGCGTAAATATGAAGCTATTAAAATATCAGTCACTCTTATAATTAATAATAGCGTGTTCAATTTTTATTTTTCATATCACACTTTAAATTGATTAATCCTAACATGACTTGTATCTTTCTGGACTGCAGCAAAAGCTTTGGCTTGTTCTACAAAAGGCAATCCCTGTAGTGTAGGCAAATGTTGACTTGTGTATTTTGAAGCAACAAGGAAAGTGGAAAGAGTGTCAAATAGACCTTGCATAATATATAGAATCCATTAATTGGGACTGCAGAAAAGGAAAGAAACTGTGAGATGCTTTGGATAATTTGCGTTTTGTCAAATTTTTTTTCTAAAATCTATTTTGAGGCAGTAGCAAAAATAAATTATAAGTAATCATCTCTTGCAGGGTAAAGCAGTTTTCATGCAATACATTGATGCATATGATAATGTACAGTAATAGATAACCCTGTTTTGTTTGTTGATGGTCATCAACAAAAGAAAAGAATTTAGAATGGAGTGATAGTACTGTTTTTTTTTACCCTATTGTTACTACCCATTAAATGATCTAGCATGCAATTATAAAATGAAATTGTTTCAAAAGTTGCCCCTGAAAATGAAATATTGTTTGTTCTCCCTTGTTGCAGGGTGGTGGAACGGGAGGCAGCATCCGTGATGCAGGAGGAGCCTTTGGGAAGATGGAGGCAGCACACGAGGAGCAATACTTCAGGGCACTGGTGAGTAACCCTGTCAGCCCCCTTGTTCCCTTGGTTCTTAACCCTATCTTAACTGGGGGGGGGGGGGGGGGGGGGGGTCAATTTGACCCCCCCCTCGTAACGCGCGCAGATATTGCCGCGTGACTTCATGAGTTTTTAGCTCATCCGGCCCGAAGGGCCCGATGAGCTTATGCCATGGCGTGGCGTCCGTCGTCTGTCCGTCCGTCCGTCCTTCCGTCCGTCCTTCCGTCCGTCCTTCCGTCCGTCCGTCCTTCCGTCCGTCCGTCCGTCCGTCCGTCCGTCCGTCCGTCCGTCCATCCGTCCACAGTTTTAAAAATGCTTCTTCTTCGTTATTTTTCAACCGATTTTGATTCTGATTGTTTCATAAGATAGGGCTAGGAGGGGGATTTAAAACTTCTACACAGAATCGTGAAATTCATTATATATGCTAATTTATGCAAATTTATTCGAAATCACAAAAAATGCTTCTTCTCCTTCATTTCTTGACCGATTTTGATTTGGTTTGCTTTATCTGGTAGAGCTAACTTTGGTACACTAAACTTCTACACAGAATTTTGAAATTTTTCTCCATTAATTAATTATGGTAATTTATGCAAATTTATTCCAAAAATCACAAAAAATGCTTCTTCTCCTTCATTTCTCGACCGATTTTGATTTGGTGTGCTTTATCTGGTAGAGCTAACTTTGGTACACTAAACTTCTACACAGAATTTTGAAATTTTTCTCCATTAATTAATTATGGTAATTTTTTATTTCTTTTTTTCTTTCTTTATTTATTTATTTATTTATTTATTTATTTATTTTTATTATTTATTTATTTATTTTTTTATTTATTTTTAAAAAATGTTTTTTTAATTAATTTTTTTTTTTTTTTTAATTTATTTTTTTAAATTAATTAATTAATTTATTTTTATTTTTTTTCCCATGTCCCTTCTGGGGCGTCAAATTTATATTTTGTTCACTCTAATTTTTTTTAAATTAATTTTTATGTCCCTTCCAGGGCATCACATTTTTATTTTTTGACCAGTTGAAAAGTGTACCACATGAAATTTGCGATATTTGATGTTGCGAGATGCCGGATGAGCGCTACGTCATTGACGTTCTGGTTTCATTGAAGTCTTGTGCAACTTTTGAGACCAAATTTGCGACGACCAGATATACCGTTCTAAAGTCACGTGACCTTTCGTAAGTGATCGTCGGCCCAAAAATCGCTAAATTTTTTGATTTGTGTACAAATCCTATGGAAATGGATTTTTTCCTAGAATACATAAAACCTTCATTATTTTTCATTCTAATCACTGCAATCATTTAATTATGGGCTAAAAATGGTTGGATAATGGTCAATAATTTATTCCATTGAAAAAAACAATAAAAAACATAAGTCGAAAAACAAAGAAATACATAAGAAATAAAAAAATAAAAAAATAAATACATAAAGAAAATTTTGGCTATTGCAATTTTTAATGTTGAAACCTGTTAATTAAGTCATAAAGAATATTCATGTACAAAATTAGCATTTTCTGAGCAATATTTAGTGATTTACAGACAAAAAGAGAATTTCTGCATAAATTAGCGTACTTCGGTAATGAATATGCGGATAATTTGCATATTTAACATTGGATCGTTTATACGAAAACATGAACGCGTCGCTAATACTTCAATGTACCTCCATGCAGAATTTCGCGTGAATCGGACGTTCGGTCTTCGAGATCTAACCTGGTCTGAAATAGCCCAGTTAGAATAGGGTTAAAGGGGCAGGAAATCCTAGCCTTTTGACTTACTGGATGTGATGAGAGCATACGTCTTGTCATTGCTACTAGTCACATATTTCCACTTGATTATTCCCGGTTACAAAAATAATCAACATTTTATGGACCACTGTCGTCTGCTTTCAATGCACACAAGAGGCGGCCATTTCTTTAACTTCTCGCGTTGAAATGAGGTGGCAGGTGGGGACAATAGGGAGAGCACATTAGCGTATCGTAACCCGCTAGAACTACGCCTGCCACCTCATTTCTACGCGAGAAGTTAAAGAAATGGCCGCCTCCTGTGTGCATTGAAAGCAGACGACAGTGGTTCATAAAATGTTGATTATTTGTGTAACCAGGAATATTCAAGAGGAAATAAGTGACTAGCAATGACAGGAGTTATGCTCTCATCACATCCAGTAAGTCAAAAGGCTGGGATTTCCTGCCCCTTTAAGGACCACCCCCCCCCCCCCCCCCCCAATCCCTTGGGCTTTTCAGGCAAAGGACTGAATTCAGGCTCTTCACCTAGACATTTTGGCTCATTCATATTATCCCTGACAGTAAGCAGAACAGCTGAAGTCTCTGAATCTTGGAAAGGAGCCTCTATGAAAGAGTTATGTAGAGATAGACATATTTAATAGAGATTAGGGATGTCTGTCACTCTTTTATCATCCAATTCATTGTGGCAAAAACATAATCATATATATGTTATTCTATTTTTTCCTTAACAGCAAGCTGAGCAGCTGAAGGCTCTCAAGAGGCACCACGACGAGGAGATCGAAGCTCACGAGAGGGAGATCCGTCGCCACGAGGAAGCCATCCACAGGCTACGCAAACGCAGAGATGATATTCACAAGGATGGTAGCGACAGCGATTAGATGCCCTCCTAATAACACCACGTACAGTGGAACCTCGTTATAACGAGGTCCTTGCGACCATTATAATTACCTTGTTATATCAGGTACATGTATACTGTTATATTTAGGTAAAAAACAACAAAATCAAATAATGAGCTGGGACCAGAAAATTAATCTTGTTATTTCAGGGTAAAAAAAACAACAAGAATATAAAGAGCTGGGACCAGGTAAACCACCTTGTTATAAAAAAGAGGGTGTTGTTATGTCAGAGCTCTTTATGTAACAAGGTTCCACTGTAGTTCACTTACCTACCCCTCTCAGGTGCGAGCAGCACAAAGTATGTAAGAATGCTGGGGATTTTATAATGGCTCGGTGCTGTGAGGGAGGTTATATATAGAATGGTTTACAAAGAATCATTTCAAACTTTTGTTTATAGATTTATCCCTGGCCATGAATAATGGTACAGTCCATGCAAAGTGAAGTGATTTTCTGTAGCAGAGTCTGTATTTTCACTATTATGGCTGTATCACGACTGGAGATCTTTTTAAAATTTCCTTTACAATTCTCCATTAGAATGCTAGAAAAGTGCTAAAGAATATCTGGAATACGAAGGGCAGGGTGTAATCTTTAAATCATACTTGTTGTCTATAGTTTTGAATTCCTATTCTTGATGAGATAATTACAGGATTTAATTTCATAGAAATTACCTCCAAATTTCTCCACACACAAACATTTTGCGGGATATTGTGACGAGAGGAGATTTACTTTGATGACATAGCATGGGCATGTCTTAGTTAATTTTAACACTCTTAAAATACATTTGAATCTCTCTATTTCGTTTGAAATGACAAACCATAGAATTATCAAGGGATTGTTCAGACATGTATATAAGTTGATGTTTGTTATATTTATACAGCCTTCAACCTTATCAAGCTAAAATATAGAACTGGGAAGAAGAAGAAGAAGTGCAGTGTTCAGGTATGTGGTAGCAATATTCCCACATACTCTAAATTAAATATAGAACTCGATACTACACAAAAACAGTCTGCCATTCAAGATTATATTACTTGCTTGTAAACTTGTGGTATTCAAAATACCAAATTGTTTTTTGACTTCTTAGTCTACAATGAAATATGAGTGTGAGTAAAATAGTACGAATAAAGACATTACTCTGTTAATCAAATCATCTGCGTATTGTCTTCATTGCAACATATGACTTTATACATTGTTTTAAGTAGATTTGTTTCTATCAGTGCCTTCTTAAGTTCAGTAACACATTCCATTAACCACTAGGCTACTGCCTACATCTAGTTTGGGAACGTTTAAAGTTTACAGTAATAAAGGATACTCAATACATGATGAGCATATCTCCTCAAAGCAATTTAGGACTGGGGGGGGGGGTGTTGCATAAAGAGTTGCGATCAATCGTGAAGTTGCGATTAATCGCAAGTCGGAAATTATGTGCATTTGAGCCAATCAGAGTTGCGCATTTAGGCACATGTTCTGACTTGCGAGTAATCGTAACTCTAGCCCATTTCATAAAACACTTGCAATTGTTGTAAGTGTCCAATTATTGTAACCATTTGGTCAACAGCCAATCAGCATCATGGAGCATTACAGTTGTTGCCATGGTAGTTACAATAATTGGACACTTACAACAATTGCAAGTGTTTTATGAAATGGGCTAAATTCTCTGGCTAGGGTCAATGGAGAATGCATATTATTGCAAAGTCAAACCATCTTCAATGGGTTATAAGCGCTATTCTGTGCTTTTCTGGAGAATTCAAATGATGCATGTTTAGTTTGTAGACATCAAGTACACATTCAAAGTACAATGAAAGGTCTGCAGCGGCTAGGCTAATTAAATTGTCACAATTACAAGTGAGTCCGGGGCCCCATTGCAGAAAGAGATGCAATCGATTGTAAGTTGCAACTTAGAACATTTGCCATTTTAACCATCAGATTTGTGCGTCACATGATCTGACTTACAACTAATGCAATTTTACAAACGATTGTATAACTTTATGCAACGGGCCCAGATCTTCTCTGAGTAGCTCTTAAATGGTATACATGTGACTTAAGAATTTTGGCTTGCAAAAGAAGGACAGACTATGTAAACTAAGGATTGGAAATAAGCGTGAAATGGGTAAATAATAAGGAGGGGGGGAAAAAGATGAACTTTCAAACATTTTCCTGCCCCCTTATTGATGTACACATCTCCTTATTGTCATTTGGTGGCAAGAATCAACGTAAAACTGGTAGACATTATGGCCCGTATTCTGAACTCTGGTTTAACTTAAACTCCAGTCTAAGTTAAACCAGACCTTTAGTTAAAACTGACTTAAATGGCAAGTCCAGTCTAAATTTCTGTACAAAGTTAAACCACACTAGACTCGAGTGGAGTTCAGAATGTGATTTTCTAAAACTGGTTTAAAGGGCAGATTCATGCTGGGTTTAAACCACACTTGGACCGCGGTTTAAGTTAAACCAAACTTCAGAATACGGGCCTTAGATTGTAGTCCTGTGTCTGGGATTGAATGAATCAGTGTGTGTGTGTGTGTGTGTCTGTGTTCGTGTTTTGTTAGTGGGTGTGTGTTTGTGTGTATGCATGTGTGTGTGTGTAAGTGTGTGCAATTGTTTATGTGCATGTGTAATTTAATTTGTGTGTGTACGTGTGTATAATTGTACAGTGTATGTGTGTGTAGAAGTTTATTTATGTGTGTGTGTGTGTGTGTGTGTGTGTGTACGTGTGTATAATTGTATGGTGTATGTGTGTATAGAATTTTATTTATGTGTATGTGTGTTTGTTTGTGTGTGCATCTGTAAAATGATATCAAAATAGGAAATGCCACAAAATACACAATGCATACACTTGCATTCATACACATAAACACTGTATAAGGTGTTAACAATCAATCATAGGGTAAATATTTCCCACATGGGGCACTCTGCCATATTCCCTCCCCAGCTATGCCACTGTAAAATCTAGATTTACATTTTTTTTAGAATTTTGATTGTTAAAAAAATACCACAACGTGCCCTTGGCAGTGATAGGCCTGAGTGGTCGTGAATAGAGGAGCGTACGTGTAATATAATGATTTATTTGAATACTTTGATCAAGAATATGCTTCTTCATTCTGTGACATTTCCCCCCCTGGCTTGAATGGGTAGTAGGGATGGCCATGTTAAGTGGGGCAACCTGCCCACCCAGGGTGAAATTCCCATTGACTATATTACCAATTGAAATCAATTGGTAATCAAAGAATTACCAATTGAAAATTACCAAATTTAAATCAATTGGTAATCGAAGAGCATGCATATATATGGAAAATGAAACAATTTGGCAAATTGAAATCAATGGGTAGGCCTACCCATTGAAATCAATGCCATTGGGTACCCATTGAATTCAGTTTCAATGGGTACCCATTGAATTCAATGGGTACCCATTGACATTCAACTGGATTTTCGTCCTGGGCCACCACCCGCAAGCTCAAAAACATATTCTTTCATCTGGGATAGACTGACTGATTGTGATGTACATGCAGTAGGCGTAGCGTTTCATGATTGGACTGCATTGAGAGGGGGGTGGGGGGCAAATTAATGCCGGGGGCACTCCTTATGTATAACCTTTATAACTTACGAAATGCATAGGGTGTGCCCCCTCCTCCACCCCCATAGCATAGTTGGACCAATTTGGGGGTACACAAATTATTTAGGGGTATTATGTATTTCTTTATTTTCTACATATTTTCCCCTTAATGTGTGTGTTTTTTTAATTGTCAAATTATTCATCCTGGGTGGAAATCGACAGTCCACACCTCCGTCTCCTCCCTCTCCCCCCCCCCCCCCCCTCTCCCCATTTTCACACGCCCCACGTGATGACAGCAAACCATGCACAGAAATGAATGAAGCTTGTATTTTTAGTATGACTGTATTGATATCGACATTAATGATTAATGTTGTATGCATGCATTATTATGCTTCGTCATTCTCTGCATGCATTCCGATCCCTGGCCTGGCGTTTGGCTGGGTGGCCTCGATAAGAGTGGGTGTGTCTTATACTCCGATCTATGATTGGTTGTTCACTCTGTAAACAACTCGCAGTCGATCACACGGGGCACGCATGCATGCATTATTATTAGCGGGGATCGGATCGGAGCTAGTTATGGTAGAATTGCACCCGGCCCACGCCCCGATGTATCACTTCAAGCATAGCCTCGAAATATCAAAGCACGCGCAAGCTCTGCGCAGCTAGCTCACTTCGCTTCGCCACTGAACTTACCTGCTCTGAAGCAGTCGTAAATTTACCGGCAGTTTATTGGAAATCATTTTGTTTCCCTCGAAAAGCAGATATTCTAACAGTTTAAACATCTCGGTAACCAGTTGTAGTACACGTTTAGGAGAACAAGATGGCAACGACGGTGAAAAGTGGACTGAAAGTGGTCGTTTTTCTTGGAACTTGTCGGGAGGGTCGCATCGGAATCCGCGTTGCTGACTTCATGATCGACCAACTGAAGGAAAGGGGGCATGATGTGCATTTCCTAGGTAGCTTTGATCTATCTTTGATGTAAATGTTAATCTGAAACATGTGCGTATTAATCCAATAATTGGTACAAAAAGCCAATGTTCAAAATCCAATGATTGTTGTAGTACAGAAATATAAAACTTGCACTCCAGTCTCCAGGCAGTACTTACAATCTGAATTTATACTAGATCAACAAATCTATTGTTTACATGGCCTCTATTACATTTACTGCACTGTCGGCCTTCTCTTACTTTAGGTCACTGGGGACCTCAAATTCCCACCCTCCAAAATACCGACGATTTTCAATAGTCACAATACCTTCTCATGGTCCGTTAACTTTCTTTGATTCCCTTTGTTATCCTATCCGAAACTGTGCGAAATCGCCGAGTGCGTGCACTAGCGCTGTGCAGCTCAGACGCTACCAATATTCGAGTGATTTCAATCCACCAGGCTTGCACATTTGGATGGGGCTATTATCCCCAAGACATCACGATCCATCACAAAAGCTTGACAAAAGATCAGATGATCATACAAATCCATCGCTATAAAGACAGTAGGCTATAATGATAACTCTATTACTTAGAGCAAAAAATAATGAATCCGTCTCCCTATTAACTAATCCACTTTCGATCCACCCCCTATGAGAATTTTGTACAGGTGTGTAGTTAATTTCCCATAGGGGGTGACTCCAAAGTGGATTAGGTAGAGCGACGATGAAATGTTCGCAACAAGATTGATGCGCGCACGTGTATTACATTGGACACGCACATAATCTTGTTGCAAACATTTCATCGTCGCTCTAGTATATAATCCACTTTGGAGTCACCCCCTATGGGAAATTAACTACACACCTGTACAAAATTCTCATAGGGGGTGGATCGAAAGTGGATTAGTTAATAGGGAGATGGATTCATTATTTTTGCTCTAATACTATTAGCGTTATCATCAATAGCCTACTGTCTAAAAGTGGCAGAGTGGTCTTGAAGAGAAGGAAAACCGGGGTTAATGGATAAAAAAAAGGTTAATTAGAAGGCAAGAAGCCCTTTTTTGTTGATTAGGGGTGGACTAAGTAAAGTAAGACAGGTAAGCAATTGATTAAATCTTCCTAAAATCCTCTGACGAAATAAACTAAAATCATAATGAGACTGGAGTTTATTTTGTCCAAATAAATCTAAAAACCATGCAAACGAAATAAACTGCACGAATAATTGAATTCATTATGATCGGAGAGTGGCACGAATTATTATGCGTGTCGTCGGCCAGCCGTGAGAGTGAGACGGTCTAAAAAAATCAGACTGACGTCAGACTGTTGAAAACGGGACAAGATCCAGGGAAAATCGGATGCCAGGGGTTTAGGTCCCCGGTGGACTAAAGTAAGAGAATGCCGCACTGTTCTTATACTTGATAACTTATACTGTTGGCCTTTCTCAGCAGAATCAATAAGAATAACTTGAAATTAAGAATCACAGGCATGTGCCTATGTCTTAATAATTATCCTTTATTTTTCTCAGAAATTGATCAATTATTTTCTGTGCAAGAATATATATCTTTAAAATCTTTCTCTTGAAATTTTGTCAGCTGTGACAATCTCATTTCACAAAGGTGACATTTGTAATTGAGATTTATTTTTAGAATGCTCAGGAGATGGATCCTCCCGATCGGACTAGTTCAGAAGAAATGTTTGTAGACTTTTTTTGTTTAGCATGTTTAGATGATGATAAAATGTACGAGATCCTGACCAAGGCCATCATCCTCACTTCTAACAAAGATCAGGTCAGCAAATCGCCTCACTCCACAGACCCCCTCATTTTCCAGATGCTCCATGTCAACACGTGACGATCTCCATACATTTTTATCTTGTCAAAATTCTTAGATATTCCTGTTAAAAATGTTCCTTATTAGGCCATATAAAAATAAATAGTTGGATTGGCGTAACCCGCCCGTGTCCCCTAAAATATACCGCCGACCCTAGATGTTTTTGCCGATTCGCGATCAATATCGTTATGTATCGTTGTGTATATCGAAGCGAAAAAATTGCTATCGCCGGAGTATCGCGCTGCATTTGCGATCGATATATTTGCTGCACTAAAAACCCGGAAGTGTTGCGATATCGCTTTTTCCCCGCGAGGCGATGAAGGCGCGAATACAGTACATGCAATGTACCAGTACGTATACGCGGTACCGAATACCCCGCGGTACCTATGCAGCGCATGCATGTACAATGTTTATGCCGCCGGCCAGGGCCAGCATGCATATCTGCATATAAAAAAAAAGTAAAAAAAAAAAAAAAAAAAAATCCCGACCGACCTACCCTAATTTTTGGTTGCCCGTTACGCCAATCAAACAATTTTTTTTTTTGGCCTTATAGATGCTCAGGAATTGGATCCCACCGTTCTTGCCAAGGCAATCCATTTCTACTGTAGTACAAGAATCATACCAAATCTCATCACCTACTTGTACTTCCAGAGTTCTAAGAATAACTTTTCTTTTTCATTACTTTTAAGTTTTTTTGTTTTTTTTTTATGCCCAGGAGCTTGATCTACCTATCCTGACAAAGATACTCCACTTCTTCAAACAATTTCAAAATCCTCTCTGTATACTCCCCCCCCCCATTCCTCCAGACATTGTGACCTTTCCTTCACCCATAATAGTCCAGAGTTAAAAATCCCCTCACCACCCCCCACCCTACCCCCACATTCTCCCGTCCCAGCCTGTGTGACCATCTCCATGTACCCATCTAATAGTCCTAAATTAATTTCATTAATTTAGATGCCCAGGAGATGAATCTGCCGATCCTAACCAAGCCCCTCCACTTCTACAAGGACCAGGGTCAAGCCCCGTCCCTCCAGGCAACAAGAGACAAGATCAAGGACGCTGACTCCTACCTCGTCGTTTCTGGAGAATACAACCAAATCCTCTGACTTATATCCCTACATTCTGTCAGAACCGCGACCATCTACATTCACCTTTCTATAAGTCCAAGATTCTGAGAATTAGTTTTCTTTTTGATGATGCTCTATCTATCTTCAGATGCTCAGGAAATGGATCTCCCCATCCCGACCAATGCTATCCACTTCTTCAAATCCCCTCACCACCCTCCCCCTTCCCCTCCCTAACCCACCCTACCCCACATTCTCCCCCCTAACCCACCCTACCCCACATTCTCCCATCTCATAGTCCCAATTCATTTAAATTTTGATGATTCTCATTCTTTAGATGCCCAGGAGATGAATTTGCCGATCCTGACCAAGCCACTCCACTTCTACAAGGACCAAGGTGAAGCCCCGCCCCTCCTCCAGGCAACAAGAGACAAAATCAAGGACGCCGACTCCTACCTCGTCGTTTCTGGGGAATACAACCATTCTATCCCGCCCGGCCTTAGCAACCTGTTTGACTACTTCCCGGGCTCTATCTTTGGATTCAAGCCTTCTGGCATCGTATGCTATTCCCCTGGTAAGTTTGGAAGTCCTACTTAATATCATTCAGCATTTAATCAGTAGTTCGTTTGACTTGGTTTGAACTATAAATGAGCAAGAATGCAATCATTGACCTAGTTGTTTAGGATAATGCAACCATTCTATCCCACCCGGCCTTAGCAACCTGTTTGACTACTTCCCTGGTTCCATCTTTGGATTCAAGCCTTCAGGAATCGTATGCTATTCCCCTGGTAAGTTTGAACTACTCTAGATAATTCAGTATTAATTGTAGCTCATTAGGCCTTTGATAAATATGAGCAAGAATTTAGTCACTATCCTAGTTGTTTCATGAGAATACAGTAGTCTCCGCTTAATGGGGTAACCTTTAAAGGGGTACACCTGTTAAATGGGTAGGATTTGACAAAACATTTCTTATGTTTCTTCAGGAAATCTCCACCTTTTAAAGGGATACACCTGTTAAATGGGTTAAATATCCCTTGCAAAACACTACCCCATTAAGGGGAGATACTTACTGTACAACCATTCTATCCCGCCCGGCCTCAGCAACCTATTTGACTATGTGCCCAGTTTGATCTTCGGGTTCAAGCCTTCCTGAATTCTATGCTATTCACCTGGTAGGTTTGAATAACAGTCCAGCCAGTTTATTTATTAAGTGATCACTAAAGGAAAACAAGAACAATTGTAAATGTAGAAAGGTGACCTCAGTAGAGAGGTTCCACAATGTGTTTCCTGCAGGGAATGGCCTTTGGTGACCTCTTTAGACAAGTGGGCTGCTATAGGCATATTACCCCTAGTACAGGTTGGTTTGACTGTTCTCTATATCATTCAGCATTGAATTGTAGTTCATCTGGCCTTAGATACATTTATATGCAAGAATTTAATCACAGATCTTGTTGTTTTCAGGAGAAAACAACCATTCCATTCCTCCTGGTCTCAAATATTTTCTATTTCTTCTCTCGCTCCCCTCCACTCTAAATTATGGTTACGCTTAATGGTTTGTTGAATATTGCACAGTTCAGAACCCAAAACATTATTAACAGCGTTTCTTTATTTCTTCCCCCCCCCCCCCCCCCCCCCCCCTCTCCATTTTAGGTCAGTATGGAGGGATGCGTGCAGCCATACAGCTGAGGGCTTTCCTGGGCGAGATGGGCTGTATCAGTGTGTCAAACATCTTTGGTATACCCAAGGTGAGTGGAACACAATGGATAGTGGCTTGGTGATGTGGCATGTTGCCTTTCCATTGCCCACATTGTCACACTAAAACAATGGTTAAATGCGATATAAACATAACAGGGCTCTCCCTTAAGCCTTTCTTTCAAGTGGCCAAAAGGTCACATTGGATAGACTCCTGTCGTATCCTCTTGTGAACACATTGTCAATCCTAATTTGTCAATTGCCAGTTAAAGTTTCTAGTTGCAAAATTAAATTTATGGTGGATATTTGATACTCGGGGGCCACTGCTATATAGTCAAGCCCTGCTAGGTGCCATGCCATTTTGCCCTCGCTTTCGAAACATTGTCCCTCAAAATGTAATGGCCAAACTAAATGCTTGATTTGTTTTAATTTTCATGTTCAATGCATAACGTCTATCAGTTTATTTTATTTGAAGATGCATGAAGCAATTATAGGTTGTGACATTAACCTCCAGAATGAACACATAGAAAAGGTTGTTGGCAAAAATATACTATGGAAGTATTTGTTCATGTTTATGTTGGTTTAAAAGGCTAATAGTTGTTCTAACTGATTCCTCTATTGGTTTTCCTGCTTATATGATTACATTCTAGGTCCATGTGGCAATCGACGGGACAGTAAACCCCAGAACCAGCACATGGTAAAGGGAGTTGCCAGTAACAAAATATGAACAAAATATAAATGATAATTTGGGTGAAAGGACCAACTACGTAAATCTGTTATTTATTTCTTTTTCCTCTTTCTTTTCTTTTTAGGTCCATGAGGCAATCAGTGCGGAGGGTAAACCCCAGAACGAGCACATGGAGAAGGGAGCCAAGAAACTGCTGGACCAGCTGGACTGGATGGCCTTCGCTATGAAGAGCCACAGGGACAAGGTCGGCACCCCATAGATACCAATCATCCACATGTCTACAGAGCCAACCCATCAAGGACGATGGCCCACATATTTGTGGTCTTGTGGTCCTACATTTGAGCAAGAAGATAACTAGTCATATGAAGTGACAGCCCACATATTTTGGTAGTCCTACATTTGAGCAAGAAGATAACTAGTCATATGAAGTGACAGCCCACATATTTTGGTAGTCCTACATTTGAGCAAGAAGATAACTAGTCATATGAAGTGTACAAGGAGATAGAGCATAAATGCCTAGAGCTATTTTTAGAGCCCTATTGTGTTACTGTACCTGCTTTCATTATTTTTGTAATGACTTTTATTAATGCGCAGATCGTAACAATTTAGGAAAATCCTTAAATTGGCAACACATTGTCATATTTTGAAAACAGATTTTGGCGTTCAAATTGGCAACTCTGCGGCAATAATACTTCATATTTGTCTTTAATTTTAATAACATAATATTTTCCTCCTATTTTGTCACTAAAATGTAGAAAAAAATTACGAGTTGCCACTTTGTTGAGGGAAATAATGATCAATTTTGCCTTGAAATAGCTCGCGTCCTTGATGGGTTACCGAAAATAGCTTCTTCTTCTTCTTCTTCTGGTGTAGTACAGTCCACCTACTGGTGTATCGCAGCCTTATGTGCTACCTCTGAAAATGTAAAATATAAGTAACTCTTCTAAGTGTCTTGTGAATGTATATACATTATGGAAAAGGGCCCTAGGCAGTGTATACGATATATTATATATTTGTTGCAACAAATTAACCCATTGCCTACAGGACCATGGTAGGCCCTGTATTAAGTTAATGGGGATTTCAAATTCTAGTAGGGAAGGGAAGGGGTTGATTATCAATCAATAAAATTGATAGAAGGTGTTTGATGCGCAATAGAAACATGGGTTACTCACTCTACTGTGGAAGGCAACTCAGTTAACCCGTTTCCAATTAGATTTTGAAATTCCCACCAGGTTCCCATTGGCAATGGGTTAATATAAGTGAATAAAAGGTGAAGTATGCACTATTTATCAGCTTTTTAATGAGTTACGTTAGATATTCAGGTTGGTTATAATTGTGACCAAATAATCATCTCGGTGAATGGTGGTAGTTGTTAAATGGTAGCAATCTTTTCATGCAGTGTACTGTGAAAGCTCATTTTAATGAAGACCCTGGGGCCATTCTTGTTGTTCTGCCATATTTGAGTGAAACAAATTAAAACGCTAGGACCAGCAAAATACCTCAATATTTTAAGAGGGGTTTGTTATATCAAAGCTCTTCATACAAGGTTCCAAGTGTCTAGGATGTGTAGATAAATGGTTATATCAGGTCTCGACACTCGCACTGGCCCGCTGGCCCGGGGCCAGTGAAATTGCACCTCGGGCCAGCAAAAATGTATAAAAGTCATATTTTGGTGGCCCGATCGGGCAAGCAGATTTTAAACCAGACATTGACAAAATTAGAAAAATCTTGTTTTCTTCCATGTTATGCTTCATCTATAATCACAGGTTTGATCAGAAAAGAGTTAATATTTTGAATACTAAAAAGTTTACTCATGAATTACAATTTTCGGGCCAGTAAATTTTTCTTTCGGGCCACCAGAAAAGGGGAAAAAATGATTTCACTGGCCCGACTGGGCCACTGACAAAAAACGTAAGTGTGGAGCCCTGGTTATATCATCATTGTGTTGTGAAGTTTGCTGAAGTAAAAGTTAATGAACACAAGAAAATAGGATCAATGAGATATAATGAAATTTCTATGTATTTTCTAATTCAAATTATGAAGTACTAATTGTCTTTTTAAAGACATTGTGTAGAACACAAAGTATATATATAATTAATAATTAATTTTTTAAAAACTTGTGCCTGCTTATTTGCACCTTGAATAATGTAAATAAAATTCAGTAATTTATTGATCTAGAATCCAATATGCCCGTGCCATATAACGCCCTCCTGTTTCCAGTTTATGGATACACCACTCTTTAATTTACAAACGGGTTACAGGGGGAAAATGTAAACATTTATTATTTTGGGGCTACTTTTAAAGCACGCCTGCATGAAAATAACACTGTTAAATTAGTTTGCATTGAACTCTATGCAAATTTACGGGTGCTCTTTTTATGATTTTCTGGGATTCTTTTTTACATTTCAGGGGGGGGGGGGGGGGAATTCGCCATGAGCCCCCACATATGTTTTTACACTGACAGGGTACTAAAATTGACTACATCAACAACTTGCCTACTGATTCACAGATCATGTGATGTCACACATTTCATTTCATTTTTATTTTCACAATTTAAATCATATTTTCTATGTGTTTCTTGTAGAGGCAAACTAAAAACAGAACTGCCTTTGTTATTTGTTTGTTTGATTGTTTCTATGTATGTCAGTGGAACCTGGTTCTAGATAGACCAAAGGGTATTGATGTGTAGTTAACGGATACTAGTACTATAAAAGTGGTTATTTTCAAACAATGTTTTGTGAGATGCAAGGAACAAATAATGAATTTGCATGTTGTTGAATTTCCGCTCAACTATCAGAAAATATTAACTAGTGATTGAATACCTAATACTTAGTGTGCTTACATGCAATCCTGACAATTTACCCATTCAAAATGTGCATTAAAAAAATCTTGCATAATTTTATTTTATCAGGTTTTAGAAAGCTAAGAATGTGTGCTTGCTGAAAAAATAACAAAAGACGCAAAGATTGATAGACCCCAGAAATGATCACTTTTACAGATGGTAGTACGATACCTTACAATTAGTCCGTCTTTCATATGTGACCATTGAATTATGGCACATTTAGGATTTCATTCAATTTTGTTTGAAGTTAACTTAGATATATATTTTGTAAGAAAAAATAAATGTATTTATGATAATATAAAATTAAGTACTGAATGTTCTAGTAAGTTGGTATTATAATAACACTTTATTAGTTAAAGGGGTAGTTTAGTTTTGGTAGAGAGGGCGCTGCACATCACAATTTTTTTGTGAGGTAATGCAAAACTGAGTGTCGAATTTGACAGAACATGCAATTTTAATGGCAGAATAAACTTTATTTGGCCAAAATCGACCCAGACACGGCTGAAATATTAATAAATCTGATCTTATAATTATTTGGGACCCAAATAATTAGATGATTTTTTCAAAAAAATTAAAAAAATGCTTGCACTTTTTCAAAAATTGTCAAAAGCGTTTTTTAAATAGTTGTTGATGATCTCTCTATTTAATCATTATTTCAATAAAACATATGCATAATTTTGTACGAAAAATTGTAGAAACCAATGCCTCTTAAGAAAGCGCCCTCTTGTTTTTAAATTACAAACTAAGTCGTTTGTAATTTTGTATACCTTTCGAGCATGGTGGAGTTATACCTATTAGTTTATACTGTTACTGTCCAGGTTTGGTTACTAAAGTTCAGCCTTACCAAAACTGTACTACCCCTTTAATGGTTTGATGTTGTTCTAATTGAATAAAGCGACTCAATAATGAAACAATTTTCACAAATTTCTTGTTAGTGTTTTTTCTCTCCGCTACGATCAAATTTTGTTAAGAACCCCTCCCTAGTGCAATCCATGATATAACTGCAGTGTGTGTTTTCTGTGTGCGATTCTGCGATTAGTGTTAGCGTGTGTACATGTTTGTGCATTTGTTTGTATGTATGTGAGTATGTATGTGCATGTGTCTGTTTGTATGTTATATTTGTGTGTAATGTTTGTGTTTAATGTGTTTGATTGAGAGGCATTCTCTACCAAAGCGTGCCCACGACATCGCATGCACGACAAAAATCACTAATGCTCTGTGCAAATTATAAAGGGCATTTCTTAGTCATGCATGCCAAGTCATAGGCAGGCTTTGCCAGAGAACTGATTGAAACTGAATGGCCCGGATTCACAAAGGAGGTTTGTACAAACCATGGTTTATCCATGGTCTACAGCTAGGGAGTGCTGCTCGTATACAAGTAAAACAATTTCTAATTTCTAATGATATGACTGTTAGTGCATTCACCATGTGAGAAGACAAACATTTATTTGGTGCATTTTGTAAATGTGTACCATCAACAAGGAGTTTACATTCTTTCTCCATCAGTTTACAAATGTCATTCCATAGATGTAAACCATGGTCAAACCATGGTTTGTACAAACCTCCTTTGTGAATTCCACCCGTTATGTTTTAGGCCAGTGACATTTATAAGATTTTTCCAGAGGGGGCACCGGGATTCCAGGAAGGGGGGGGGGGGGTGGCTTACATTCAAAGTTTTGCTATGGGGCGCAGGTTTTCACCTGATAAACATGAACAACAAGCAAAAGTGTTCAATTGTTCATGGCCTGAAATGAATGAAATTCAACTAATTAGCCAATATCTGGGGAATTTACACTTTACCTCTACAGCTTCTGCCAGCTAACACCAGTGCTGTAGTCGAGTCCACAAGTTCCGAAATAGCATGTTCCCATTTATATGTTTTACATAGGTACTCGGCTCCGAGTTCGAGTCACGAGACCATCAAAAGCGAGTCCGAGTCCGGACTCGACTACATGCAGCACTGGCTAACACACACAAGCACACACAAAACCCTATCTTAGGCACTGTGTGTCACTCACATATTTTAGCACGCTGAACAAGCAGGATGAAAGTGGCCAAAATGTGACATCAAATTTTTATCATTGTCCTTTTCAGAATTTATACATTGGAGGGGGGGGGGGGGGGGGGGTGGGAGGGGGCCGGGAGGCAGGCCCCACCCCCCACCCCCCAGTCTAAATTATAAGACAAAAGAGCATCAGAAACTTACAGAAAGTGAAAACGCTGTGTGAAGCCTGTGGCAAGTTTTTCCCAATTTCCTATCTTCTTTACCTTTCCGCCCCCATTTCTGAAGCACCACCCTGTATCTTAGTTTACTTTTAGGCGCTACGCCCCTAATTCTAGCTGGTAGCTAGCTGCGTGCGCATGCGCTCTACTCGCAATCGCAATGCAGTAAACACAAACAGCTGATGAGAGATGTAGCAACTCTTTATCTTCCAATATTAAATGCCTACTTGAATTGGAGCTCCAGTGATCATTATCGAATACTTTATTGGTAAACTATCGTGAAATATATTGTAAGTATGAATGCTTGTACTATCAAATCCAATAATGTGTATCATGCGTTCGATTTTAGGTGTTCAAACGGCTTCAGATTTTCAAAATTTTCTTTGGCGTGTGCGAATTCGAATACTGCGTTGCTGATTTCCGTAACGGGCTTCTGCGAGATATCGATCTCGCGATCCTGAGATCTTTCATTGCAAATTTAGTAGCCGACTAGCCGTAAACATAATACATTTGGAGATTTTCTACATCAGCGTACTGCAAAGCCCTAGAATTGGTCTACACTTTACTGACTTTAACATGTATAATTCATATTATTACGTTATTGTTGAAGTCATGAAGCTTTTGCCTTTGAAGATTATTTGTAAAATTACTGTGTATTTTCAATTAATTTATTACAATATATTTCAAGCATTTTCTCTTTTTTATGTTTGTAGGGAAAAGATAAATGAACTATATATTGTTTTACTACAATATTTGAAGAAATTATGACATGTTCATGATTTATTGTTATTAATTATGTTTGATAATTTGATTGATGAAAATGTACGGGAAAATAAATTATATGAATCGAATCAAATTATTTTCAAGTTTGACCTGCCTGAAGTCTAACTGTCCTTATTACTTAAAGTTAAACTAAAGATCTTATAAATGATTTATTTCACATCAAGTATTGGCAACTCTTGTGGAAAGAAACATCTGGGAAATTTAAAACAAGAGAATCTATCTGTGACGAAAAAAGCATGTACTCGGAAAATCACCTTTCAAATTTACAGAATAAGAAGATGTCCCTTGTAGCGTTTGAACCTCTGTATCTGCCCCCCTCCCAATCGTTATACAAGCACAAACAATATATGCATACCTGTCTGTGCTTGCCGTCTTGCCGATTCAGTTTTAATGTGCATTAATTCATCAAATTGAAACCTACTGAACACCCAAAATACGGCAACTCGCAGAGCTCTACCAACTTGTCCCTGCTGCTGCTGCATCTCGTGGTAAAAAGAAAACCATAATATCCTGCAGGGAATATGCCAAACTGGGTCTGTATCTCTAGCGACAACTGCACTGTCTTTGAACAAGATCGGAATATTAAAAAGATCCATTATCCAACGCTCGAAATTAGCACAGGCCCGATGGCCCGGGGCCACCAAAAATTGCTGTCGGGCCAGTAAAAACTCATATTTCCAATGTTTGCTGGCCCGAATCGGGCCACCAAATGTTGAAACAATTGTGCACAATATTATGGTACTTATTGCAAATTTGATACCTCACAGAAAATACATGATTTGTGGTTTAAAAAGCGCGGAAAGAGAGGTCACTAATGAACAGTTTCAGTGTTATCTTTTTCTCCCCACAGCTCAGAAAGCTAAAGACGCAATGTATACACAGCGCAAATTATGATAATTAGCATTATTTCTGCCCCCATCCCATCCCACGATCTCCCATCCGATCTCCAGCTGTACTGTATGAAAAAGTTGTACACAGTACAGCATGTTCCACTTGGGATAGGAAGGAGGATATCAAATTAATTCTATCATCAGTACAGTTTGTATATAAAAGTTGAATAAATGATAGGAAATATCAAGAATAATATTTGCTATACTTGGGGAAATAAATTTAGAGAAATGTTGTCCGATTTGTAAAAGTTAATTTGTATTGTTTTCCATTATGATTACCCCCACCCCCGCCTTGCGAATGGAGCATCCCATTTCATCGAGAATTGGAAATGACTGGATTGGAGTTGGCGAGCGGTGTTTAATTTTCAAAGGCCATCAGTGTTTGTTTTGACAAGAATAAAACTCCACAATTTGAAAATATTTCATTTTATGAGGTTTTCAAACAGTAATCTACAAAAAAAAGTAAGGTCATCTGTCTGAAATGTGAGAGTATATTTCCAAATTATGAAATTTGCTCATGCAGTGCAGTAGCGGTACTGATTGCCTGTGCATGTGACTCTGACGGTGAATGTGATTGTGTGAAGCCACGATGTTGTGACTTGCCGATATTTGTTTACGAAGAATCTGATGTGTGTTTGATCAATAAAACACCACAATTTTAAAATATGGCATGTTTTCAGACAACATTGCACAGAATTTTGAGGTCAAAAAAGGTGAATTTGTCTTCTTCTACCATTTTTGTTTGCATTGACTGTGTCTCTTTTGGAAGTGAAATTGTCAATCATAGTTTCACATTCGATCGCTGTGATGTTTTGATGAAGATAATGAATTTAGTAAAAGACCCGACACACTCACATTCGTCCTCATTCATGTTTATTTAATTCATCTTACAAAAAAACAAAGGGTTACGGTAATAAAAAGTAATGTCTAGCCTAGTACCCAGGAACTATAGTAATTTCATTTTGTTTTTCTTTATTTTTTTTCGGGCCAGTAGATTTTTGTTTCGGGCCACCAAAATTTAAAAAATACTAATTTTACTGGCCCGACCGGGCCACCAGCAAAAACAGTTAATTTCGAGCGTTGCATTATCTTTGTAAAATTCAACCAATATCACTTGGAGCTTTCACACTTCTCTTGTGTTGTACCCTGATTTGATATATAATTTTATCTAGATCTATGTCAAGCGTCTTCCCCATCACATTAATTTTAATTTAAGAAATTGTCTTGGGTAAAGAAAAGCATCCCTATTGATTTGTACACATGAATAGGGATTACTGCAGTAAACTGGATAGTTTATTTTGACCTATACTGTAGTACTCTGTACAGCTGCAGCAAAGAAAAATACACAGGGGAAAAGGGCCAAACAAAGTGAGCCAAAACATGGGGGCTAAAAATAAAATAAAATGTTGATCAAAATCGCCCTCGCTGTCTATAGTTAGTCTCATGTGTGCAAAATGTTATTTTCATTTTTACTGAGAATGCTTGTCTGTTTTCAGTATCTATAGGATTGCATCTTGGTAATCATAGAATTTAGCAAATACAAATTAACAAGACAACAATACAAAAATAGCCATTAAAGAGCACCAAAAAAGCCCTCATGAACATATTCTCAGGGGCAATTTTTTCTATCTAACCTTTAATTTTAAATATAGCCCTCATGAAAACAAGTATAATTTTTACACTGGTACTCTATATCATACCGATACTGGGACAAAGCTTTTTGTGCATGATATTCAAGTGCACGAGCACGATATTCAAGTGCACTGAGTAAGACTAAGAGGAAATGTAAATAAAGCTAGGTCCAAATCCAGCTCTAATTTGCTCTGATTGTCAAACCACATCCTAATCCATCTATTAGAGCTCTGTTCATGTGATACACTCTATACCTCACTCACTCACTCAGTGTATAGTACAGGAACACCTGCTTGTATACAGGGCCATTATCTATTGTCAATGCATCAAACAATACTGAGTCCACTGAGTTAGATTTTGCACTATGCTAACTGAATGCCAACAAAGTGTGCCATAGAGAATACAACACAAAGGAGTGTGATAAAGAGGTAAACAGTTATAATCCAGTGTCTAGTTTCAAAAGCCTTCCAAAAAAAACTTTAAGCTGGGTCACTGCCTGCATGGTGTACACACAAATTATCGAAGTGCTGACAATGAGTGCAGATGTTATGTAACAAAGACTGTGCTCTGAGTGCTAAGTGACAATGTGCTGCATGAACCTGCATCACATAATCTCCCATTTAGAGCAATGTTCAGAACAGGAAATTAGGATTTAGTATGCCAGGATTACAGTGTGTGTTGATAAAATATTAAACCTGCTTGAGTGGAAACTAGAGGAAAGTCTTTCTAATCTAAGTAAGCATCATTTGTGGTTCATAACTCTTCAACTTGTAGTGTTTCTTCAGCTGCCACATGTGCCCTGACAGGGCCTGACTATAGCATCAAATCAAAGTTTAGGATTGTTATTATAAATTCAGCCAGTCTGAAAAATTAAAAAATCTAAATGCAAGTGTATGATGAAGCCCTTGAAGTTGTACATTAAAACAGGGCTCGATACTAACATGGGCTCATGGGCGTATATCCTTACGTAATACCTATTCATCAGGGGGGGATGAATGAATAGATCATCCCCCCCTGATGAATATATGACAGATCTATGCCCATGCATGGGCTAGTAGAAAACAATGTTAGTGTGGAGGCTTGATTAATGGATTTAGTAATAATGCAGATTCATTCACAGTCTCACACAGACATGGTGACATTTTATACTGAAAATAATGTTTTGAAAATAGCTCTCAAAACTAAAATATTAATTTCCCCCTGGTGACCACAGTTAGAGAGTGAAACTGAAACTAAACTAACTGTTTGTCATGATTGCCCAACGTGAAGTCTTTGTGATTAATATGCTGGTATTCACGGGACTACCAGCCATTTCCCATTGTATTTATTAAGTGTATATATTTACTATTTATTATTCCCATCTGCATCAATTCAGTCAGTAATTGTTCTGAACATGGCTTTTAACTATAAAACATGATCGTCATAGGAGTATGAAACAAAAAATACAATAATTTGAATGTGTTGTGTGACTTAATGTATAGTGCACACAAAGGTTTCAGAATATCGACTGAGTTGAAAGGAACCTAGGTAGAGACAGCATGTAAAACAAACACTGTGGCTTGGGGCGATTTGAAATGCCCCCTCCCCCCCAACAACAAAAAAAAAAAAAAATAATAATAATAATAAATACAAAAATAAATACAATTAAAATAATTACAAATAGATAAATCAATTAAAAACAAATTAAACAAAATATATATGAAATTAAATTAAAAAACAAATAATAACAATTTATAATAATTTATGATAAATAAAAGAGTCCCTGTGATTTACATACATTTTTTATAAATGTGGAATGATTGTGGGAGTGTTTTTTTCTCATTAGGCAATCGTGAAAAGAAGCCCGGGAAAAAATAAAATTTAGATGTTGATTTTACTTTAAATAGTCCCTCCTTTATAGGTTAGGTTAATTTATAATTGATGACTCACTGGTTCCCATTCCCCATTCACTGCACTACCAGCCATTTCCCCTCAGCTGACTGGAATCACTCAGCCGTGCAGTAGTAAATACATGCCGACTTCCTGTTCTACGTCTTTTGTTTTGTTTGAGTGTGATACCAGCACTACTAAATATCCAGTCACTTTTGTTGTCTCAATTTCTGTGGATATATTTTGCGTAGGAGCTAATCAATTATTTGTTACTGTGTTAATTCATTTAATGTCTATTCTAGTAGTGCAATATATTTTAGACATATTTGTGTGTGCCTTGGTGTGCTGCTAGTGCTAATTTGCTAAATTGATGCTTGTAAAGGTACACACTTTGTGAAATCTGCACAGAGAAGAACAAACTGGGACAGTCTTTTGACATTTATTTGACAGCTACTGTAGAAGAGTGAGCATTAATTGATTGTAGTGTACTTCCTGGTTTGGAGCTGACTTGTTATCATCTAGCTTTGTATACATTTGATGTAGAGTATGTACCTATTACCTGCAATTTATTCTAGCTTTATATATATTTTAACTAATTCTGCTATGTGATGAGGGATGGTCTTTACTCCGAACAGGTGAAATAAAAGTATTTTAAATCAGTTTGATGATTAGAGTGGTTTTTATATTGAGCCGTAGATTTTGTTTTGAAATAGATGAAAGAGAATTACCCCTCCGAGAGATTATAAATTGCTATTGATGCAATTGAGAGGTACTTGGCTGGCCAAGAAAACAAGTGTTATATTTTTCTGTGGATGTACATTACATACAAACATTTGTTTCATTTGTTTCCCATTACTTGACAGGGGGAATTCTGAAAACGCTGACTGACTGCTGACATCATCTAAGGAGGATTCTGTTTGACCGGGTGACATCTATAACAGTATTACTGCAGTAGCGGGCAGAACAGCAAAAATCACCGTGTTTTTTTGGTTGGTATGGCAACTAGTGGCCAGGATGGCCCATTCCAGAATAACCTGAATGATGCCATCGCAGACTTCCAGCAGCAGGTGAATATAACAAAATCATTCAAAATTTTCAGTTAGCATTTTATTCTTGTATTACTATGATTGCAGTGTTTCAAGTTTAGTTTTATCTTTCAAGTTTATTTTAATTCAAATCCATTCAATCAAATTTGATGAAAATATAAAATACAGATATATGGGGGGAAAATGGTAAAACTGAAATTTGTTGATAAATACTTATATTATGAATATCATCTTGTTTATGAATTGGTGTGACTCTAAAAAACTATTTTCATTTCAGATGGTATTATTCTGCATTGTACGTACGTACATAACTGCACCGTTACTTTGAGTACTTTTTAATGATTGCACAATTGTATAAAATAATTTCATTTGCATTAACAGGTTTTAAAAATGGATACATGGTTGAGGCAAGAATCTCTATAATGTACATTGTGCAGTATTATTTACAGGAATGTTATTTAATTCAATATTAATAACAAAAATCATTAAAAGAATTCATTTCTTCCCACCAGATTGGAGCGTATGATAAGGAGCGGTGGGAGGAACATGTGGAGCAGAAAGAGTCTCAGGTAATTTTACTTTTTTTTGCAAAACAATCTTTGATTTTTCAATATCTAATGGACCGAAAACTTAATCTAGTGGGCCCAAACACAGAAAAACGTTACAAATTCTGCTTTATATGGTTGGCCATTCAGGCCAGTGGAATTTAGCACCAATGAAGTTTGGTGGCCTAAATCTAATTTTGAGACGCCCTGTGGCCGAGAGCACGATCATGACCCAGGACCAGCCCTAGTTCCACTGATCTCTAGATATTATGCTCGTGTACTCATTTACAGTTGAATGAGTAAGGGTGGAATATGTGCTCTGCCTCGTTCTGTTGATTTGTTTAGTATTCTAGCATATTGACATCGATGAGTTTGAGCCAATGATGCTAATTACCATGGTAAATGTCGCTGGTCCGTGATCGGGCCCCTGCCCCCTGGGCCAGCAGGCCTGTGCTAGGTAATTCAGAGCCTTGGGTATAAAATGACAACATCATTTGGAATATTTTGTTTACATAACAATGTCAGTTTGTAAAAAGCATTGCAATGTGGTAATACATAATATTGTAACATACACACACTGATTAACTTCAGTGCTCAGTACAAAGGAATTACTTTTATTTTTGTATTAATTTGTTGATTTGCTAGGTCTCTGTTACTATTACAATAAACCAAATTGAAAATAAAAGTAGACTTTCCACAGTCTACACCCTGCAAGTCTACAAAATACAATTTGTTCTGTATTGTTTGTTAAATGTGGAAATGAATACGCACATTAATATTGTTTTATTTGCTATTGTCTATTTATTTGCAGGGTCTTGGGGTTGATATCAGTGGTGTGCAGCTAAAGATAGGACGAGTCAAGACAGAGCTCATAGATGTGGATCTGGTCAGAGGTAAGTAAGAAACAAAAACATTGATTAATTATATTTTTAACCCTCTGAATCCGAGCATGATGGCCTAGCGGTTAGAGTGTCCGCCTCATGCACGGGAGGTCGCGGGTTCGACCCCAGACCGGGTTATACCAAAGACTTTAAAAATGGTACCTTCTGCCTTCTTGCCAGGCGCTCGGCATTTATAGAATGGAGAAGGGAAAGTTAATCACACGAGTTACCAGAGGACTGGCCTCCTTCTGTAAGATAATAAATCGGATAACTAACCTTCTGAATGCCAACTGATAATACCAATGTTAAATTTGCTGATTTGTTCATGATTGTTTGTAATATGGTTAATAATGTCTTAAACGGAATGGAAGAGTGCTAAACATTACTAATATTCAATTATATGATTTGTCTCTAGATATCAAACATTCACCAAAGCCAAGCCAGATCATGCATGGCTGTCTACCACACACAAAAGCTCCTGCAAATCGTCATTTAAAACAGATTTTGTAGGATAATTTAATTTAATTTTTTTATTATGATATGATTGAATTCTGTTTCAATCCTTTCCTAATTCGCACCATGCACGATCGACATTCACCAAAGCCAAGCCAGAGCATGCGTGGCTGGCCACCACACGCCAGGGATTTTTCAGAGTCTTCTTAAAAGATATATTCCTTCATTTATTTAATGCTTGTTATAACTTATTTGATGTTTCTTTCCTTTTTAATTCCAACTATGTAGGGTCAACATTCACCAAAGCCAAGCCAGAGCATGCGTGGCTGGCCACCACACGCAAGGGACTTTTCAGAGTCTTCTTCTTCCCCTTCTTCTTCACATGGTAAGCCATAAACATTTATACTTGAAATAGTAACGAATTCTTAAAGCGACCAATTAATTTCATAAGATTTTGCCGAAAGTGAAATTTGATACCTCAAACATATACCAATATCATTGTAAGATTCTTCTGCATGTGATAACTGTGAAAATTGATGTCAGATTTTTCACCTACTAGTAAGTGAAGCCACACCACCTCCACATTTTAGGCACATTTAAGCAACCAAGATGTAGGGCTCTTGTAACAATTGTGATGGTTGTACATGTATTTCAGGTGGAGACAACAGCTATCATGTACATGTAGCTGTCACACAGCCAAACCGAATCCAAACCGACACCAGACCGAATCATTCGGGGACGTTTCGGTGACGTTCGGGGTGCTAGCGGTTTGGTGTCGGAGTGGTATCGGAATTGTCGGTCTCTTTTGTTGTGACTGCTAACCCCAGTTCGAGCTCTTGTCGGTGCCCGATAAAATGGAAGTTCGGTCTGGTTTCGGTTTGGATTCGGTTTGGCGGTGTGACTGCTACATCAGGAAGGACGATCTATTCTCTACTGATACTATACGTACTGCAATATATTTATAAATCCAGAGGTTCCAGCAAAGCCCAATTTTCTTTCCTCATTCCTTTTTTTAGATCTGAATGGTTTGGAAATGTTATAATTTTTCTATTTTCGGCAGAGATAACGATGCCAGGGAGGACATTCTGTTAATTTCTGGTTCTATACATTGTGCGACGTCTGTGTCTTGCTGTAATATTCCTCCAACACTCGACATCAGACAAAAGTTTCTTTAATATTTGTGCAACAATCACGGATTGATTCATTTAGAATTGATTGTTCCTGATTACTGTGTTTTGATGTATTATTACCTCAGTGACCAACAAAGAGTTTTGTTTTACAGTATAGCTTACAGTGCAATAGTCGACAGTCTAAATTGATTTAAATTAGAATTTATTGTTTGTGATTACTGTGTTTCAGGTGGAGACAGCAATTGTCTGGAAGGACATTCTATTCTCTGCTGGTTCTCTACTTACTGCAAGGCCTGTGTCTCACCATATTCTTACATCACCCAACATCAGATACAGGGTTTTCTTTCACAGTTTATTTTATTCAACCATCAAGGATTGATATATATACATGTATTTAGAAGTGATTGTTTTATGATTACTGTGTTTCAGGTGGAGACAGCAATTGTCTGGAAGGACGTCCTATTCCCTGCTGGTTCTCTACTTACTGCAAGGCCTGTGTCTCACCATATTCTTCTTGCATCATCCAACAACATCAGATACAGGGTTTTCTTTCGCAGTTTACTTTATTCAACCATCAAGGATTGATATACATGTATTTAGAAGTGATTGTTGTGTGATTACTGTGTTTCAGGTGGAGACAGCAATTGTCTGGAAGGACGTTCTATTCTCTACTGGTTCTCTACTTACTGCAAGGCCTGTGTCTCACCATATTCTTCTTGCATCATCCAACAACAGATAAAGAGGTTTGTTTGTACTACCTTGTATAATACTTCACGTGTGGCTCACCCGAGCAAACTGCCCCTCACATCATTCACAAGTGCCCCATCCTTCGCCCCACCCGGCAATCCAAACCCTTACCTAAACAACTTGGACTCTGATACAATCCCAGGGTAGGAAATATACGGGGGCTGAGGGCGATTTTGCCCCCTGAAATCAGTAGGTAGCCCCTTAAATTACCATATCTAATGGGTATTATATGAAAAATGTCTGGATATCCATCAGATTGGAAAAGTAGCTCCCTAAAATTAAACATACAATCCGCTGGCTGAAAATTGTGTGTGACAGTGTAGGAAATATAATGGGGCTGAGGGCGATTTTGCCCCCTAATTTTCAAAATAGCCCCATGAAATCAGTAGGTAGCCCCTTAAATTACCATATCTAATGGGTATTATATGAAAAATGTCTGGATATCCATCAGATTGGAAAAGTAGCCCCCTAAAATTAAACATTCAATCCCCTGGCTGAAAAATGTGTGTGATGCCTAAGACGCAAAATACGCAAAATACAATTTTTGTAATAAGCACAGTCCCACTTGCCCGGGGCCACTAAAATTAGCTTCGGGCGATGAAACTCAACTGGTTGGGGTTTGTACATTTGTAATTATTATGCTGTAGTGACTTGAAGATGAGGAATATATATGTTGAAATATCAAATGATGGAGTTAGAGTTGCATGATTCAGTTGTCATATTTGTCAAAATGTTTCCTTCTAATCTTCCAGGCCATCTATCCCTTTGAAGTCATTGGTCCCATCCTATTGATGCTAGTGTTGGGAACGACATACACTCAGGTGGTTTCTACCAATGCCAAGACCAAATCACTCTTCAGGAGGTCATCAAGGAGAAGGTAAGAAGCCTATTTGTACTTATTTGACCATATTTCCTGTTTTGGGACAAATTTGACAAGAAAACTGACTTAAAAATAGTGCACTTTGCACTCCATAGTACAGAACACAACATACAGAATACAGATTAATAGTCCGGCATATTTATTGTGGGTATTGACATGCGGATGATATTTTGAAATTTCTTGGATCAATTGTTGATAGCAGCTATTTTCACTATTATGTAAACATTTAAAATGTTTCATGCCAAAGAGGAAGTATCTTCTAGATTTGAAAGCTTGGCTATTTTGACTTCCTCCAAACTATTGTTAGAAGAATTGAATTAAGAGCTACATCGTATATCAGTAGGGTCAAGGTAACAGCATTTCCCGATGATATTTTATCACAGTCTGCACCGTTCACATAGCGTCCACGGGAAGGGCAGCGGCAAGGCAAACCTCCGAAGCTCGCCAAAGAAGTCCAGGGGAAAGGCCAAGACAAATTCTCGTACAAAGCCAACACCAGAGTCGGTGAATGGGACCAGGGTGAAAACGAGCCCAGCAGCATCCATCGCAGGCAGTGCAGAGAATGGGGGCCCCAGTGATGCCTTGGAGAGGGGGGCGGAGGAGAAGGGGGCGGAGGAGAAGGGGGTGGAGGGGAAGGAGAGGAGTGGGGAGGTCCAACAGAATGCTGTGAATACAGAGAGGGAGGATAAAGATGCAGGGGTGGCAAGGTACAGTGAAATATTTTATGTTTCTTTATACCTTGTGAGTTCATTAATGTTATTTTGATGTTTGTAAATATTGTTGCAAATGACAGTGCAATTCAGCTTGTAGCTGTGAATGTGAGTGACATTTTGTTGAATAAAAAAAAAAAAAAAAAAAAAATACCATTATTATTATTTTAACTTTTATTTTCATTGTAAAAATCCATGTTGCATTAGGCCTACATATTCTCAAAATTGCAATAAGATTGTATCGAGGAATAGGGGCCAAACAAGTCGGGAAGATTTGCAGAATGAAGTAATGTAATACAGAGAGGGGGGATAAGGTTGGAAGGAAATAAGGTGAAATATGTTATTTTTGTTGACACTTAAAATGACATCAAAAAATTGTGAATCAAATTCTGGAGAAAATTTACTCGTGTAATGCACTTACAAAAGTAAGTTTTGTCTAGAATTTGATTCAAATTTTTGATATCTACTTTGACTGGATGACTGAGAATATATATCAACTTACTTTAAATGTCAATTTACAAATACCAGCCCTATGGATTGAAGGAAAGTAGAGTAGAGGAGTGAAGATTAGAATGTATAGACATGAAGAGGGAAGATAACGTTGGAGGGATAGCATGGAAAAGTGGAAATTGAACTATAATTGAGAGCTTAAGATAATGCATCCCTTGAAAAGACCTTGAAAGTTTTAGTTTATTGAGAACAGCCCCAGTTATTAGTTTTATATAGTATTATAGGTTATACAGCTCGTATTTGATATTGGCTTCAAATACAAAGTTGAATGTAATGTAAATTTAATAAAGAACATAATTTTGTGGTGTAGTCAAGCCAAAACTAACCCCAAAATAATATGAATATTTGTCCTCTTGCTAGTTATGTCCCGTCCACCGAGGGAGAGGAGATCTCAGGATGTGCAGATGAGGATTTCACTCTGCTCAACACCCCCGTAGAGGAAATAGAACCTTCCGGGGACCTGTTGTATGCTGGTTGCCATAGCAGCGAGTCTGGGGAGTCTGCTTCATCTCTGCTGGACAGAGAGCTGGAGGGTATCATTCAGGCCTCACACAGGTAGGACACTTGTTAACGTTTTCTTTATTTATGTAGCTTCTGACATTTACAAGCATTGGAATAGGGTTTTAAGTTCCCCCATTCAAGGGTCTTTGTACCATTATGGTTGAGCACCAGTCTAGCAATCCGGAGGTAAGTTCCCCCATTCAAGGGTCTTTGTGGCTATATGGTTGAGCACCGGTCTAGCAATCCGGAGGTAAGTTCCCCCATTCATGGGTCTTTGTGGCTTTATGGTTGAGCACCGGTCTAGCAATTTGGAGGTTTTGTGTTAGAATCCAGTGAAGCCCATTTTTGGGGTTGTTTTAATTTCTTTCCTTTTGAATAAATATTTTCTTGTTGCACATCTCATAATAATGTATATGTAGCTCTGGCTCACCAATTAGTTCTAAATTAACTGTTTGAAATTGCTCTATGTGACATTATTTTTTGTTGTTTCTGCTTCTCATTTGTATCTTCACAATATATTTTGAACTCTTTTAAAGACTGAAAGTCTGTTGCATTAATTGTGTTTTTCTTACCATGAATTAATTGTTGTTGAGTTTTGATACAGTGTGGACATATTTTAACCTGTTGAGGACTGTGGGATGGATACCTCTGACGTTGGTCCATTGGAAATAATTTAGAATACAATTATACTCGACAGGTTAATGGACATTGCCTTTTATTTCTCTTTTAAAAAACAGATTTGTTTATATGTCCAGGAAAGCAGTATACCACAACAAGTATATAAGAAGCAAATTAACACTCATGCACTGAATGAAAACCACTTAGTCCAATCTACATGTCTTGTACTAATAAGTAACTTTTTCCATTCTTGAATGTGAGAAATGTTTTACTTCATCTTTTGACTGGTAATGAAGCAACATATTGATGCTTGAAAAAAAATCATTATTTTGTAGGAAAACCCATACAACAGAGGCGTACAGAAGACAAAACAAGACTTTATCGTCATCATCCCAAAATCCGACTGTGCAATCAAGCGATCAACCAGCCAGATCCTGCCTGTCCTCCTCTAATGGTAGAGACCCCAGGAAGAACAGGCTGACAAGAGTCTCAATACTCGGTGAGTATCTTGCAGTTCTCTCTTGGCTCCAAGATTATTGTTTTGGTACAATTATAGCTGTTGCATGTACCATATATATGCTTACCAAACTCTATGTAAACTGGATTGGTCTGTCCTCCTCTAATGGTAGAGACCCCAGGATGAACAGGCTGACAAGAGTCTCAATACTCGGTGAGTATCTTGCAGTTCTCTCTTGGCTCCAAGATTATTGTTTTGGTACAATTATAGCTGTTGCATGTACCATATATATGCTTACCAAACTCTATGTAAACTGGATTGGTCTGTCGTCCTCTAATGGCAGAGACCCCAGGATGAACAGGCTGACAAGAGTCTCAATACTCGGTGAGTATCTTGCAGTTCTCTCTTGGCTCCAAGTCAAGATAAGTGCCTGTGTAGGATAAATGTTTCATGTGCCTCCATTATGAGTAAGTAAAGAAGATACAATCTTTCATCAAATTGATGAATGAAGTACCTTACTTGTACTGATTTTTCAACTGTTTAACATTTTTTAACTTCTGTCTCTTTTGTTAGATGACATTTCAAGATAGAAAAAACAATGGAAATTTGATCTCTTAAATTACTCATCACTTGCACCTAATATAAAATAGTTCTTCTACATTGACTCATGAGTGACTGCTCCCCAATCAAGTTGAAATAATAATAATAATAAATTGATATGGCATAATAAACTGGAATAAGCTCCAATGGCCCGTATTCACAAAGGAGGTTTGTACAAACCATGGTTCAAACTGTGGTTTACATCTATGGAATGCCAATTGTAAACTGATGGAGAGAGAATGTGTACCATCAACATTGTTAACAAGTAAGGAATTTACATTCTCTCTCCATCAGTTTACAATTGGCATTCCATAGATGTAAACCATGTTTTGTACTTGTAAACCTCCTTTGTGAATACGGGCCATTGTGTTCATGTATGTTTTTGCCTTTGCCAATTCCAGAGAATGCCAGGAAGTTCTCCCCAGTGGAAGAAGAGAGCCCCCAGGAGGAGCTCTCCCAGCCAATGTCAGACAGTGAGGAGACCCCCTCAGACTCCCAGGGGCCTGCACCGGGGGTGGTCACCCTCAACCCCTCCCCACAGCACAGGGGCAGGACCATGGCTAGGAAGGGCAGGAGGGTGCACAGACAGAGGAGTGACTCAGAGGGGGATACATCGCCTGATGCTAGGCTGGAGAATGAGGTATGTGATTGTAATGAATCTTTGCAAATGATGATCATATGATTAGAGTTAAACATAAAAATGAAGATATTGCAGGTGGTGGAGAGGTTTGATGATGATGATGATGATGATGATGATGGTGATGGTGATGATGATGATGATGATGATGATGATGATGATGAGGACGATGATGATAGTGATAGTGATGGTAATTATATTTGAACTATGACAAATTAGTGATTATGATGATTAAGACAACTAAGACAGCTGTTTTAAATGATGATGATGAATTTATGGTGATGGTAATTAGATGACAGTGATTGTGGCGATGATGAGTATGATGTAAATCACTTGCTCCCCTGTCTCCCATCAGTTCTTCCAGCCCATCCCCCGTCCAGCCTCCTGGGATGCTGACGAGGCCAGCTGGGAGGAGACGGGAGCAGAGGGATCTAGCTTCAGCTCAGACTCGGACAACACCGACTCAGACACTGGATCAACCACGGTTGATGAGGATGAGGAGAAGTTTGAAAAGGGGAAAATGCCTCACTTTGAGGACCCCTTTAAGCTGATCCACAGTGCTGTCAGCTCCAGCAGTCTGTCCAGCAGTGGGCTGAATAAAGGTGAGCAGCAGCAAAAAATATGCCATAACTGTTCGCGCGATTAATAATTCGCGCTGAGCCACACACAAACAAATTTGCGGCTTTTCAATTTTGCGGCCGAGCAAGTGTTCACACGCATTGCAAATCGCGCATTTATATTCGCGGATTGTAATATTCGCGGAAGCCGACTTCAGCGCGAAATCCGCGAAAATTAATGCATCGTGAACATTACCACGTTTACAGTATTCTAAAGGTGGTTTCCCATTAAGAGACTTGTACTGTCTCATAGCATGCAGCACAATGGATCTTCTAAACTTCATCATTGCTGCAACAAAGGTTGCATCATGTTGGAGGTCCTGAGCCTAAGAGCTATACAAACTAGCTCAAGACCAGATAGTTTAGTTTCACAGTATTGAACATTAACATTTTTTTTTAATGCATGCGCAAGACTTGTGGCAGCTAGTCTTGTGCAGCCTCTGTTGCATTTTGTCGCAAACTTTCTGTTTTAGCTCTGGGAGACCTATTTTTATATCTTCTGTTTGTTCGTAACTTTGCTCTCGCAGTTCGTGTGCGTATCTTTGAAGACATAGGGTGGAATTCACAAAGGAGATTTGTAGGAGGTTTGTACAAACCATGGTTTGACGATGGTTTACATCTATGGAATGCTGCTCGCATACCGTAAGTATGGAGTTTACATTCCTTCTCCATCAGTTTACAAATGGCATTCCATAGATGTAAACCTTGGTCAAACCATGGTTTGTACAAACCTACTACAAACCTCCTTTGTGAATTCCACCCAATGAATGCAAGGAGACAAACATGAGTTTACTACAGATCAGCCGTGCAATCAACACGATGATCCATTCTATTTATCTCCTTTGTCCAGAGAGAGAGAGATACAGGAAATATTTATTGTGTAGGAAATAAATAACATTAAACTGTATTAAAGAAAATAACTTCACCCTTACATGTACCTGTTGTTATTTTCTCTCAGTTCATGTGCGTATCTTTGAAGACAATGAATGCAAGAAGATTGATATGAGTGTGCTATAGATCAGCCGTGCAATCAACACGATGATCCATTCTATTTATCTCCTTTGTGCCATGAGAGAAATAAGATTTTTTTTTTTTGTGTGTGAATTCACATACAATTTTACACTCTTTACTGTTCATTTCTTGTTAATTTTCCCTCAGTTCGTGTGCGTATCTTTGAAGACAATGAATGCAAGAAGACTGACATGAGTGTGCTACAGATCAGCTGTGCTATTAACACCAAGGTCTATTCTATTTATCTGCTTTGTGCCATGAGAGAAACAAGGAAAACAAAATATTTTGTGAATTAACATACAATTTTACACTCTTTCCTGTTAATTTCTTGTTCACTCAGTTCGTGTGCGTATCTTTGAAGACAATGAATGCAAGAAGACTGATATGAGTGTGCTACAGATCAGCTGTGCTATCAACACAAAGGTTCATTCCATCCAGGCCTGCACGGACTACATCAAACTAGGATTCTTCTTCTCTCTTATACTGGCCATCATTCCATGTACTTACAGGTATGTATGATTAAATGGTTTTTCATTATTAATGAATCCGGAAGGGTCCGAGTTATTTATTCTGGCAGAAATTTAATAAATTTGCCTCAGATGAATGTTCTGCTGGAGTTGAAAGCTCAGCCCCTTTTGGGCAATAATGTGAATACACAGACTGTAACAGTCAAACAGTTATCTAAGATTTGTTCAGCAATAACTTTATCCCATTTTCGATATGGAAACATTCCAAGATATGTTAATAGGTTTTTAGATTTCAAAAGTCTTCAACATTTTCTGTTAATACAAAAAAAAATTCCTTCTCACTGTTTATATTGCCATAACAGGATCCATATCACACATTACCACCAAGAGCGGCAGGTCGCCTGGTTCTCCCCTCAGCTGCCACAGATGGCGCTAGACACATTCAGCCAAATGCACTGGGCCACTGTGTTTGTTACCGTGGCAACGTCATGTGAGCGGTTCTACCTGAGCTCTCTCTTCTTCTTCCTCCTGGCTGTGGCAGAGAGGACGTACAAACAGGTATGGTGCATTGGATTATGGATTGTTGTATGATGTTTAGTAATGAAAGGTCTTTCTATGGCCAGGGGGATGAGGGTGGGGTGGTTGGTGGGGGGCATTATTGAGCGTTTCTACCTGAGCTGTCTCTTCTTCTTCCTCCTGGCTGTGGCAGAGAGGACGTACAAACAGGTATGGTGCATTGGATTATTAATTGTTGCATGATGTTTAGTAATGAAAAGTCTTTCTATGGCCAGGGGGATGAGGGGGGGGGGGGGGGGGGGGTTGGTGGGGGGCATTATTGAGCGGTTCTACCTGAGCTATCTCTTCTTCTTCCTCCTGGCTGTGGCGGAGAGGACGTACAAAGTTGTTTGCTGAATGAGGGATTGTTGCGTGATGTTTGGTAAAGTTTAGAATAGTCACATTTTGCACTCAAGCAAATTTGTATAATCTCTTTGAAGTTACATTGACATATGGCCTCTGATAAACAGTCTATAAGGATAGAAAGCCCAGAATGTAATTGACTCTCATTATAAGTACAGCTACAGTACAGTACAAAGGCACGAGTGAAATTATTTTTATATTCATATAGCTTGCGATAACAATATTAACAGAGAAAATTTAATTTAGCACTGGATGAATTGCTCTATACTAATTGAAGTGTAATGTATATGTGTTCTTCATAACGAAAATAAATAGTAAATTAATTTCTTGTGTTGACAATGGACATAAAATGATATGTCTTCTCTCTGTATCATTGCATTGCAGCGGTGTCTGTTTGCCAAGTATTTCTCCCACCTGACGTCGGCTCGTCGTGCGAGGCAATCATCCCTACCTCACTTCAGACTAGACAGGGTCGGGAACATCAAGGCCTGGCTCTCTCTTAGATCCTTCTTGAAGGTTTGTCTTACATTTAGTCCTTTATGTAGTCCTGTTCCTGGAACGTATTGTACATCAAAAAGCTGGAAAGGCTGCTTTTGCATCAACTTAGTCCTGTTTTATCCTTGAATCTTTCTTAAATATTTCACCTGTTAACAGCTCATTGTGTCTGTTTATGTGTCATTGCTATATGAATATCCACTTCCATGTCAAAATAACTTCTTATTTGCTCTATTCATGCACCCCTTGAAAGTTGTGGATAATTCCTACTTTAACTTTCTAGAGACCGTTGCTCAACAATAATTTTAATCTGTTATGTCAACATCATTTCTAAGCTATTCATCTTTAAGCAAACCAAAGCTATTAATTTACTTGGTTGTACTTGCATTCAAATGTACTTTCCAACTTGGTAGTAAGTTCTTTTTGGCACTCGGCATTTGGCATAAAGATATATTTTGGGTAGATAACATTATTATCATTTGATTTGTTTAATTGTTTGCAGAAAAGAGGACCCCAGCGTTCAGTGAATGTGATAGTGTCATCTGCTTGCCTAGTCACTCTCATGCTGGTCTCAATACTGTGTACTGAGGTAAGTCGATGATTGATCAAAAAGATTATTTCAGAAATACTAGCTCAGCTATTTCTTCAGATTTTAATTATGGGGTCACATAACTAACCAACCAATAGTGCATAGCGTATGATGGGTTTCCTTCATGTGGGAGGTGGGAGGACATATAGAATGACGTCTCCTGCGTTCAGTGATTGTGATTGTGTCCTCTGCTAAAATTTATTGAGGATGAAAGTTTGATGGACATATAGAAGATCCTCACTGTCCCACAAAAGTTCCAAATATATTATTTATTGTATATGATTCTAGTTTTCATTGTACAGTACATCTGTTTAATTTTACATAATGTAACCTTTGTTTTGTTTTGTACAATGCTATGTATTTTACTTTTTGTCGGAAATTAAATAAACTAAACTGAAACTGAAACTGAAAAGTAACCCTTAATCATGGAATTGTTCATGCCTATAGAGTGATGAAGTGTGACATCACAGCTAGTATATGCAATGATTCCAAACAATGTCAGGCAAGTCAGAAGTCTCTGACTGAGCAGTTACTAAGAAGGCAAATGCCTAGCCCCAATGCACTTCCAAAAGCCCAAATCAAAAGACAATATTTTTAGAACTGTTTCTATGACTAGCAAAAGAATTGTCTTGTGGATATCATCTTATTTTATTTGTCTTCTTTTCTCAAACTCAATTCCAAGCATATAATTTGAAATTACCTCTGTATGTTCTTCTGTTTTTAGTTGCTGCAGCGCAGTGTGAGTTTCCTGTCAGTGCTGTACAACTGGGAGGTGGTTGCATGGACGTTCTGTCTACTCTCAGCCCATTCCTGTAATAAAAACATAATAAGTCTTCATTCATGTGGCTCTGGAAATAATTGTCAATAGCGCAGTTATGACTGGTGATCTTCAATAATTGTTTATTACCTCTTCTTTTCTGATGCTTTGGTCAAATGATCTAAAAACGTTTTATTTTGTTTCTTCTTGTCTGCAGTTGCTGCAGCGCAGTGTGAGTTTCCTGTCAGTCCTATACAACTGGGAGGTGGTTGCATGGACGTTCTGTCTCAGCCCATTCCTGTAATAAAAACATAATGAGTTTTCATTCATGTGGTTCTAGAAATAATTGTCAATAGCGCAGTTATGACTGGTGATCTTCAATAATTGTTACCTCTTCTTTCCTGAACAGATGCTTTTGTCAAATGATCTAAAAACGTTTTTTGTTTTTGTCTTCTTGTCTGCAGTTGCTGCAGCGCAGTGTGAGTTTCCTCTCAGTCCTATACAACTGGAAGGTGGTTGCATGGACGTTCTGTCTACTCTCGGCCCATTCCTGTAATAAAAACATAATAAGTTTTCATTCATGTGGTTCTAGAAATAATTGTCAATAGCGCAGTTATGACTGGGGATCTACAATAATTGTTACCTCTTCTTTTCTGATGCTTTGGTCAAATGATCTAAAAACGTTTTTTTTTTTTTTTTTTCTTGTCTGCAGTTGCTGCAGCGCAGTGTGAGTTTCCTCTCAGTCCTATACAACTGGAAGGTGGTTGCATGGACGTTCTGTGCCAGCCCATTCCTGTAATAAAAACATAATAAGTTTTCATTCATGTGGTTCTAGAAATAATTGTCAATAGCGCAGTTATGACTGGTGATCTTCAATAATTGTTTATTACCTCTTCTTTCCTGATGCTTTTGTCAAATGATCTAAAAACGTTTTTTTTTTCTTTCTTTTTCTTGTCTGCAGTTGCTGCAGCGCAGTGTGAGTTTCCTGTCAGTGCTGTACAACTGGGAGGTAGTTGCATGGACGTTCTGTCTCAGCCCATTCCTGCTACGATTCATCACGCAGGGGTCCGAGATCAACAAGAAATTCAGGAACACTTCAGTCCTACTAACAGAACAGGTATAGATTGATTGAATACAGAAATGTTCATGTCACTGTGATTTTTGAAATACATGGAATTGGTTGATGTGAAACTTTCACACTAGACTAGTGGTTAGGGCAATTGGTCTAGCAATTTAGATGTCTCGGGTTGATTCCTGGGGAAGCCCCTTTTCTGTTCACTTTCCCCTATATTTGAATTTACTTTATACTGTTTCAAATTTACATTATTATTATTATTATTTATTCGGCAAATGAAACATACAAAAACAATCATCATACAAGGTATAAAGAAACGGTCACATGAATGCCAGGGAAAGAAAAAGATTAACTGAATAACTCTAACCCGAAGGTCATCTTTCCCAGTTCATGTGACCTACATAAATATAACAGTACAATGAGGAATCATAATAGTTACAAAAACATTAATTAATAAAAGATATACAAAATCAGTACTGAAAGAAGAAAAAAAATGCAAATGCAATACAATACAATCGTATACACGTATACATCTTTCATTTGGATGACATCTGAACGAATTGATATTAAAATGTGTGCTAATTTTTGACAGAACAATTTCCATAGGGTTTTTACTTGATTTACTTGGAGATTTACTAATTTCCATACTTGGTTTCTTACTATATCTGAACATGGAGCGGAAAACCCAGAAGAAAGATGAGCTATGCTTGTCAATAATGTCCTCAAACTTGTTTCTTACTTGGGAGATTTACTCTTTATTATTCAAAATTGTTTTCATTTTGTGGAATGGTTTTCTGTGTGATTCTTATTTTACAGATTAATCTATATCTGAACATGGAGCGGAAACCCCAGAAGAAAGATGAGCTGATGCTTGCCAATAATGTCCTCAAACTTGCCTCACAGCTTCTCAAGGTAAGCACCCCTCTCACTACAATGGAACATTCCAAACATTTAACCCATTCAGGGGGGTGTTTCACAAAGATCCTGCTTAACTCTAAGTTGCTCTTAACAATTATGGAAAGCCATGTGTAGCCTTGGTATAAAATATATTCAAAAGCCAAAATGCAAGTATTTTAGACTTTTCATAAATTGTACATCAAAACACGAAATTCTCTTGATAATATAGAGAATATCAATGATTTTAATCAACATTTTATGCCTTTTAAGAGAAATTTTACAGATTTGTTTCATAGAAACTAATGGCTCTCCATAGTTACTAAGTCCAACTTAAAGTTAAGTTCAACTTAGGATCTTTGTGAAACACCCCCCAGGACTGTTCCCGAAAATACTCTGGCTGGGGTCTATGGAGAATACATGTTATAGCAAAATCCATCAGTCCTGAACGGCAGTGAACAAAATACATGGAGGCTTAGGGTGAATTGTCCCCGAAATAAAAAAAAAAAAAAAAAAAAAAAAAATCACAAAAGAGCCCCAGAAAATGTCCATCGAGTTCAGTGCAAAACAAAATTTAGTGTTGTTTTCATGCAGGCAAACTTGCCTCAAAGCTCCTCAAGGTATATAATCACCCATTTTCTTTGAAAGGGGCAGTGTTGGTCGTTTAAAGGTGCTTTGAACAGTATTTAAAGGGACTAGGTAGCATTGTCCAAATCCTCAAAATACAATTGGAATTCTAGCGGTTCCCTCATACCTTGTTGTATTCGTATCAACAATAAAATCATGGGACAGTTTTCGTTTTTTTTTCAAATTTCCCTTTCGTTAAAAAGATATTTACGATTGAAGTAATCCAACAGATCACGAAAACCGTGTACAAAGTGAGTGCAATGAGTTTGTGAACATCACTTTGCATTTTTGCTAATTTCTCGGCCATATAATGTCCATTTGACTTGAAATTTGCACACAATACCCTGTGGACATATCAGATAACAACAATATACTTTGTATCAACCGTTCATCACTTTTTGCACATGTCAACAAAGTTACTAGATCCCTTTAATGATGAAGAAGAGGAAAAGTTTGGGAAAAGCTGAGTAGTCAGACAATAATTGTCAAAGTATAAATTAAGTTTTCAAAGAATTGTTTTGAACAGGTTGAAAATTAAGAACCAGTAATGTCCCCAAACTTGCCTCAAAGCTTCTCAAAGGTAAGCAGTCACCCCTCTGTGGAAAAAAACTTTTCTTTGAAGGATTAGCGTTTTTGGTTCAGAGGTGCTACAGAAATTATTTCATGAGGTAGAAGATATGAAAATTTAAAAAAAATGGAGAAGTGATGAGCAGCCAGAAATGTTAAAAGTATAGGTTAATTTGTAAAAAGATTTAGTTTAGAAAGGGCTGATACATGTATATTGAGGGCCAATATTGTCCTCAACTTTCCCCTCTCTGGGTAATAACAAGTTCAAAATGTTTGAAAGAACCTATGCTTAGAAAATTAAAGAAAATTATGATTTGATATGATTTATGTTTTTATTTCCACATTAAATGCTGTAGCATATGTGACCTTACACCGCAAAACAACCAATAAGTCTGGGAAAATGATTATGCTGATTTTCACATGACATAACAGTAGAAGTTATTACCTTTAAAATGGTATATACATTATCATATTCAGACAAGCCAAAACTCTGAAAATGAGTGCCAAAGATTTGGAAAATGACTGAAGCAGATTTAAAACAAGGGAGAAACAGGCCACTTCAAAGATTGGCGTCCATTCGAGCGCTGGAATCTGATAATTGTTATTTGATGAAAAAACATATTTAAAAGTGATTTCTGATGATCAAAATTTCACAGAAGTTAGATTAAGATTCCTTCATTCAGGAAATACAAAAATCCTAAATCTCATATTTTAAACCAGATTTGATTATTTTAGCTAATAACAGAGAAACTATCTGAGCGACATAACAGTTGTTTTGTGGTGTAAGGTCACATATGAACAATCTCTCTGATTTAACTTGTGATAAAGTGAAACAAAATAATTGAAACAAATAAAGGGGGAAGGTGCAAACGTTTATGGAGTGCCTCAAGTCACCTAATGATCAGAGGGGTACGTTATACTCATTTTCATTTATTCAAATATCAAAGATAAAGACATTTTATGATTTAATTTATATTCCAGGAATTGGACTTGAAGAAGGTATATTTCATAAGACAGTCATCGTTACACATGACATTCAGAGTTTGCTCAAACACAAGCCAGTCAACGTCAGTAGTTACACATGTGCAACATCCGACCTATTTCCACAGTGATACCAACATTTTGAATGTTATGTGTTATTATATGTGTAGTACAAGGAGAAGGTATATTTCATACAAGGTCACCAGGGGGGTGTTTCACAATGATCCTAAATTGATCTTAGCACTAAGATGGTCTTAAATATTATGGAAAGCCATTAGTGTCTTGAAACATTTTTGTAAAAGTTATGTTGAAATGCACAAAATGTTGATTCAAACCATATATATTTTCTAATTATCAAAGAGATTTCATGAATTTTATGTGAAGATTATGAATCTCTTTGATAATTAGAAAATATATATGATTTGAATCAACATTTTATGCATTTCAACATAACTTTTATAAAACTGTTCTTAAGACACTAATGGCTTTCCATAATATTTAAGACCATCTAGTGCTAAGATCAACTTAGGATCTTTGTGAAACACCCCCATCATACATAATACTCAAAGTATTCTCAAACACAAGCCACTCAACTTCAGTAGTAACATGTTCAACATCCGACCTATTACCACTGTGATACTAACATGTTATGTTGCGTGACATTATTCAATGCTATGTTTGTGTATTACAAGAAGGTATATTTCATACATGGTCACCAGTATACATAATAATTAGTACATAGTATTTTCAAACTTCGGTAGCTACACATGAAACATTCAACTGTTTTTCGCAATGATGCCAACGTGTTTTATGTTGTGTTACATTATTCAATATTTTGTTTGTAGTACCCGCATCGGTTTTGTCTCCATACATGATATTCAGAATATAACCAAGTTTGCCTCTACAGTTAGTGTGTGGCTAATCAAATTAGCAGCTGTCAATTGTGAACCATTTCAAACACATTATGATACCAACATCATTGTTGACTACATACATGTTTGTTTTTTCCATACTTTATCTCTACAAAATGAAGAAATATGTTTTAATACATCAATTTTAGATATAGAACCTCATGCATATGATTGTACTTGTATAGGCCATGGTACATGCCATTCCGTATAAGGATCCCATTTATTAAAACTACTGTTAGGGCTAGCTTTATTTACTTTCTTGGACACATTTTGAAAGCTAGTATGATTGTCTTATTAGTTTGAATAGGTGTCACATCTCTAGATGGATGCACATAACCTACATGTATATCAACATCACATAGCAATGTGTAGTGTACATTCCACTTTGGCCATCAGATTAAATTTGATGTTTGTATTCATGCAAACATTTTGTCATGTGACAGTCATATGGGCAGTACAATGGACCTCATTTTCATATTTGTTATTGCAGTGTGTGCATCTAGAAATAACAAGCCTTTTCATAGCTCATTTATACATTATTAACTATTTATATTAAAGGTCTACACCATTTTGGGGTAACTACCATAAATGTCTGAGAAAAGCCTCAAACTCAGCCAAATTGCAACTGTATTTCTAAGGTATGACCACTGTGTGTTATATGGATGAGCATTGATTTGTTTAATGTACATGTAGATGTGCAAAATGAACAATCGTTTTTCTTAATGCACAGTAAATATTATTTCAGTGATTTGATTGCAATTAAAACAAATATGTATCATGTGATAATGAAATGTTGACCCTAAATTGGTGTAAGGTTTTAGAGTAGAATTGGGATAATATAAAAGTGTGTGTTTTCATTATGTGGTTCTGAGGGGGGCCCATAATTATACACTTTTAAGCAATTAGATAAGTGAATTTATCACTTAATCTCTTCTTCTCTCTCGTATTAACACAGGAGGTTGAGACCCCCTTCAAGCTGTCTGGTCTATCCATGAACCCAGTCCTATACAACATCACTCGAGTCCTGGTCCTGTCTGCATTCTCTGGAGTCCTAACTGAGCTCCTGGGATTCAAGCTAAAGGTTAGTCTAGGCCTTAGTTTGGTCTTTCCTTCATTTACTGTATAGGTCTAGTTTAGAAGGTTCAGGTCTATCCATGAGCCCAGTCCTATACAACATCACTCGAGTCCTGGTCCTGTCTGCATTCTCAGGAATTCTAACTGAGCTCCTGGGGTTCAAACTAAAAGTTAGTCTCGGACTTATATATACATGTATTGTTATTCAAGCTTCTTTCCTTCATCTATAGCCCTATGTAGTGTAGAAGATCAAGTCTATCAATAAAGCCAGTCCTTTACAACATCACCGAACTCCTGGTCATGTGTGCATTCTCTGGGAGTCCTAACTGAGCTCCTGGGGTTCAAACCCGAGGTTAGTCTAGGTCTTAGTTTGGTCTAGTTCTTATTTAACCCTCTGAGTGTCATGGTCCACTCAGGTCACAAGACTCATTGAAGATCTGCAGATTGGGGCACTAGGCACTGGACTTCTTACCAAGTTTCTATTTCTTGTGAAAAGTGAATTAGCTATTCCTGATAACTTGTCCAAAGACCCGGGGGGATGTTTCACAAAGATCCTAAGTTGATATTAGCACTAAGATGGTCTTAAATATTATGAAAAGCCATTAGTGTGTTGAAAAAGTTTTGTAAAAGTTATGTTGAAAAGCATACAATGTTGGTTCAAATCATATATATTTTCTAATTATCAAAGAGATTTCATGAATTTTATGTGAAATCAGGAAATTTATTTGATAATTAGAAAATATATTATGATTTAAATCAACATCTTATGCATTTCAACATAACTACAAAACTGTTTCAAGACACTAATGGCTTTCCATAATATTTAAGACCATCTTAGTGCTAAGATCAACTTAGGATCTTTGTGAAACACCCCCCTGGGTCAAGTGGATTGAGTTATATGAGTTAAGCCGTCCACACCATCGCTGGGATAAATGATGGCTTCTGCTTCACAACGACTTGCCACGCCTTCCTATCTTCTGTCAGTCCAGTGGCTTTAGTCAGGGAGTCATTGGCCCGTATTCTCAAAGGAGGTTTGTAGGAGGTTTGTACAAACCATGGTTTGACGATGGTCTACATCTATGGAATGCTGCTCGCATACCGTAAATTGTAAATCAACATTGTTAACAAGTATGGAGTTTACATTCCTTCTCCATCAGTTTACAAATGGCATTCCATAGATGTAAACCTTGTTCAAACCATGGTTTGTACAAACCTCCTACAAACCTCCTTTGTGAATACGGGCCAAGGTGTCTGTTGTTACAGTCCGCCTTGACACAGTCCATCCATTTCTTTGCTGGTCTTCCCCTTGTGCGTTTGCCATGTACGTTTCTGTTGAGAAGGATGTGGGGGTATCTTTTTTGATTCATTCTGTTGATATGTCCAAAATATATCAATCTTTTTGTGGCAACCCTTTCAATGATAGTTTCTTCCATGTTCAGTTGTGTTCGGATGTGTGTGTTTCTCATCCTGTCGAGTCTGGTCACACCCATGATTCGCCTGAGGCATGCCATCTCAAAAGTGTGGAGTCTATTTTCATCGACCTTCTTCAGTGTCCATGTTTCTGCACCATATAACAGAATCGACAACACCAGGACTTTGTGTGGATTATTGGAATTCAATCTAGCGCATAGATGGTGAAACCATAACCTCATTGGTTCTCTATAAAGTGATCAGAGTCCAGGCTGTATCAGTGTTATCTTGAGTCCTCCTAGGACATAACATTGATAAGTCTGACTTAGCGCTGTTCTGCATTTATAGTTCTAGATAAGACGAAGTCTGATGCTATGATGATGATGATGGTTACATGATTCGTAAGTCAATTTATTATCTTTACTTTTCTTTTCTTTTGTTTCAGCTATGGAAGATCAAGGCATAGAGGAACTGTGGACTGTGAAGACTGAATGGAAAGAACACTGGTTGACATCCTACATTTGGTTTGCGGTTGCACCATGTAGGAGAGGAGGATTGGAGAGTCCTGAGAAGGACTAATCACTGAGCCTCCATCAAAAAAAAAAAAAAAACGATTTGGAAGATCAAGGCATAGAGGAACTATGGGCTGTGAAGGCTGAATGGAAGAACACTGGTTGACATCCTTCATTTGGTTTGCGGTTGCACCGTGTAGGAGAGGGGGATTGGAGAGTCCTGAGAAGGACTGTTGGTATTCTTTCTAGGATAGTCCTAAAAAGGACTGTGCTGGAAAGGATTGTTGGTAGTCCTGGAAAGGACTGTTGGTATTCTTTCTAGGATAGTCCTAAAAAGGACTGTGGTAGTCCTGGAAAGGACTGTTGGTGGTCCTGGAAAGGACTGTTGCAATTCTTTCTTGAGCTTGTACAATGTAGCTCTAATAAGGGCTACAGCGCCGGTATAGTTATTGTAAGGAGAGGGTGGGTGGTAGGAGGGGCTCGACGTTTGACATCATGTGCCTTCTCGTGGATCAGACGTCTCTTCAACACAGGATGGACAGGAGTGCCCTCTCTGTCAGTCAAAGGTCAAACTTTAGTTGAGATGTGCATAAACTGAGGCGTTACTCCTGCTTTCAGGGACGTTCCACTATGGCACAATGTCTGATAACACCCACCTTACATGCATGGTGCATTCGGTGATAGATGCGTTTGATTTATAAAGAAAATGGTTACCATGTCAGAAGATGAAAGTCCATCAGAAGATGCAAGTCCATTCCAGAATACCCCTTTCTTTAGAAAGTTTGTGCCCTCTTTAATGTCATAGGCCAAACCGTGTCTGCCCGAGTGTGATATTCCATGGGTTACTGACTATTCTAATAATCGGTGCACAGGTGGGAGGACATCAGTTGCTCCCCCTACTGACAACACGTCTTGCCAGCGCGTCAGTATAATTATGGCAAAAATCCCTCATGTTATGAGGAGGGCTTTGTCCAAGTATGGATGAACTATTATTAGCCGTATATTATTATTATTATTTATAGAACTTGCATTGACATACCTGTACGTGCATAGGAGAGTTGTATGCTTGCTAATCGACAATCATATATTTACAATCATCCATTTTTTTTGTTTTTAATATTTAATTTATAAATTATAAATTAATTAATCTTTCAAAATTTTGTTTAATATTGTATGGATGAACTATAGCCTTATATTATTATTATTATTTATAGAACTTGCATTGACATACCTGTACGTGCATAGGAGAGTTGTATGCTTGCTAATCGACAATCATATATTGACAATCATCCATTTTTTAATTTTTAATATTTAATTTATAAATTATAAATTAATTTATCTTTCATAATTTTGTTTAATATTGTATTTTTGTTTTCAGTCCGTGGGATAACTACAATTTGTGTAGCTTTCCCTTTTAAAGATTATATTGTAATGAGTTTCGCATACATTCCTTAGTATTTGTGACCGGCTATAGCAAAACCCTGCACCAGTTGGTAATTAATTCACATTTTAAGTTCACATAATGTGTGTAAAAGACTTATGATTGTAAAATTGAAACGATCATATCTTCCCCAATTATTGACCAATTTGTTAGAACAAAGCAGCAACGGAAAGCTTGTGATGAGGCCTTGCTAATGGTATGAAAAAATCTACATTTTGATTTTTACCGACAAGTGCAGGGTTTTGCTATAGCCCAGTCATATTAAATTTATTCCAAACAAGACATTTAATATCATCATTTCCATGACCCAGGGCCAAAACTATAAATAATCTTTTGTCTTTCCAATTATATAACAGTAAGACATTTTATGTGAGTTTTACAAGTCCCATGTTATCTTTTTAATCAGTGTAGTCCCACACACTCCTATATGTGGACTGTTTACGTTTTTATACAATTTGTGACTTTACCCCTGAAGGCTAGGGTGTCAATTTTGATATATTCGTGATGAATGGATGATTGGTTTGTAATTCTTGCTGTGCTAATGTTAAATGTATACTATATTAAATATAATATATTTTACTGAGTGTGATTAAGCTTGAATGCCTTGTAGTCTAATGCTTAAAGATGGTTAGATTAACTTAATGAGTTCTGGTGTACATTCGTCTAAACAATCCTTAAAGCCCCGATAGTTTTGTGAGCAAAAAAAGAAGAAATACATTTTTGATTTTACTGCATTGTCACTTGAAAGATGACTTGAAACTTATGTGAATGCCAAGATTAGACAAAACAATCATAGCTTAAAATACACCCTGTGTATCACTACAGGGTAAACAGTTCTCTGGGGCTACTGTCCCAGCCTAGTGGGCCTACCTCAATGAAAATAACACTCACACATTTGTTTTGCATTGAACACTTTATGTGAATTTCCGGGAGCTCTTTTTAGCATTTCTAGAGGATATCAGTTGATATACCAGTTGTAATTTTGAAGTGTTTATGTGACATATATTGTTTGTATTCCCAAAGCTATTGTGTGGCTTTAACATATTGAAATCATGTTTCCACGTTATAGTGGTGATTTTTTGATATTTGATGTAGTACATGTAGTTGTTCTGTCTGGTACAGACTGTTTCCTGCCATTGTACATGTAGTAGCGAGAAAAGATTTAATATATTGTTATATTTATAGAAAAAATGGCTATCCCCCAAAAAACGTTTGTATTTTTATGATTGTACATTTATTTTAGCAGCTATCTTTTGCACCTTTGTAATACATGAACTAATATGTATTTATGTTTATATGTGTCTTGTCGCTATTTATCTATGCACATCTTCTTATAGCAACGAGTGCTATGATTTTGCTCGACTGTACACTTCACATGTTGCTAATTTTGTATTAGTAAGAGTTAGAGAGAATTATGGAATTACAGGGATATAGTGAAATAGATGTAGAGAAGGAGGAGATACTAGAAAGGATGAGAGTTTGAGAAAAGGAGAGAGCTTGCAATTGTCTTTGTCTGGCAGTTATTGTGTTGTCGACTATTTTGTCAATCTTATATCTACCGTGTATTAAGTTCATTGGATTTTGAGGATTTGGACAATGTTACCAAGTCCCTTTAAGTTCATTATCAGCAATTTTACTAGCTTACATCCGCCAGAACTTTAAGAAATGTAGGAGCCAAACTAGAGGTACTGTAGTATACTAATTTTTAGAAGACATGTCTGTTAATTTCCAAAAGGGCATTGATGTACTTACTTGAATAATTAATTTAAAAGCTTTTGTAACCTTCTGCAGTCAGATGCTGCATTTTAATGTGATCAACATCATTGTTTTACGACCAACTTGTACATTTGCTATTTTTATTTCTTACTATTATAGCACTTGCCAAATGTTATTCAACTTTGTGTAATGTTTGCCAAATTGACCTCGTAATTATTTTCACTTTTACAGACAATCATTTAAATATATCTTGCCTACATATTCTGTTGATGCTTATGTAGTTCTAAATATTTTGATTTGTGTTAATTTTGTTTCATGGTTTCTCTTCTTTTCTTAGGAAGACATCTTGTGCTCCTCTAGTGCGCAAATGTAGTGTAAATTATTTAGTGCAATACTAATAACTTCCTTTGGGGAGTCAATAATGTAGAACTTGTGTGTTTTACTGTAAATGTTTTTTTTTTTTAATGTGCAGTCATTTATGATAACAGAAGTTTTGTGTGTACACACCAACTGCCACATTCTTACAAAAGAAACACTTTTTTTTTAGCAAAATCCATTTCATGATATTGGTTATCCTACATGTTCTTTCTGTATAGTTTGCTAAGTAGCTATTTATTTCATGATGGTTTTGTGCATTTCATTCTTAATTTTATGTGCCAATTTTGTGACTTTGCATACTTACTGCAAATTGTTTTGATGAGTGAAAATGACAATCTTAATATGTTCTTTCCGTATAGTTTGCTACTAGCCATTTATTTCATGATGGTTTTGTGCATTTCATTCTTAATTTGATGTGCCAATTTTGTGACTTTGCATACTACTGCAAATTGTTTTGATGAGTGAAAATGACAATCTTAATATCACAATCATTTAGGATTTTTGTTTTGTTCTAGATTTGTGTACATATCTGTAGTAAGCGTAACTCCCCCTGCCCGCTGTATACAAATTGGCAAAACAATAGACAATAGACCCAATCGGGCATCTGATGGTGATTAGCGAGCTATGTTATATGCATAGCTACATGTATTTTGCTTTGCCGACTCTTATGAGCAACTTGTAACTTTAGTATTTCGTTCATTTCATTTTGTTGAAAAATGTGGTGAATATGGTGCAATTATAAAAGATTCATAGATACAGTCCGACCATGTAGTGGAAATAAGAAGTGACCACTGTATACAGGTTTTTCTGCAGGGAATCGCTATTGGTGGCCACTATAGGCAGGTGGCCACTAAGACAGGTTTGACTGTCAAATCAAAATGAAGTAAATACGAGCACAAGACACATAGTAGCCCGAGAAGCAGAAAAACCATGAACATGGACATCCAGGCTTTTGGTTTAGTGCATAGCCTTTTTGCATTGCCGACTGTATATGGCGACTTGTTACTGCAGTATTTTGTTCATTTCAATTTTTAAAGAATTGTCGACGATTGAAAGCTATGCAATTTTCCTTTGTCCAATGGTTCAAAGTGACTTCCGCATTGCCAATTTGTATACAGCATGTAGAGAAGAGTTAGCAGTAATAGTGCACATTCCTTGCGATTTATTCCAAGCCTTCAGTATTAGTAAAAACTAATTCAGTCAATTATTTTTCCTCTTTCAGGGGGGTGTTTCACAGAGATCCTAAGTTGATCTTTGCACTAAGATGGTCTTAAATATATTATGGAAAGCCTTAGTGTCTTGAAACATTTATTGTAAAAGTTATGTGGAAATGCATAAAATGTTGATTCAAATCATAAATATTTTCTAATTATCAGAGATTTCATGAATTTTATGTGAAGATTATGAATCTCTTTGATAATTAGAAAATATATATGATTTGAATCAACATTTTATGCATTTCAACATAACTTTTATAAAACTGTTTCAAGACACTAATGGCTTTCCATAATATTTAAGACCATCTTAGTGCTAAGATCAACTCTGTGTACATAACCTGTGCTTAATTTATACATCTGCCATGTGGAGATTGTAATATAATACCTGCAATGCAGTTTCTGAGGAATAAAGTGTATATTATTTGCACATACAAACAAAGAAAATAATGCGTGGGACTATTCATTTTAGTTTGTATATTTGCACATACAAACAAAGAAAATAATGCGTGGGACTATTCATTTCAGTAATACTTTCTTTATTGTCTTCTTTACACGTATTTATAAAGAAAATCTCATTACAATAATTTACAGATACATGTATATGGTTGGCCCATCAAATAGGAAGACACTTGAAACTTAATGGGCACACTACCATCATGGACATGTGACCCTATGAAGTGGATTTACAAATCCAATGAAGCTGAACGCACTCGGAGCCAACTAGTTTTTCAGTTGGATCAGGTCAAGTATGCTTTGCTTCAAACACCAGTCGGGGCCGATTCAACATATCAAATAGAGTCCGACTTTAGCCAGACTGCAAAACAGTTGGATTGGGTAGAGTCGGCCCTGTGCGCATTGGCTAAAAGAAAACATCAGTATGAAAAACCAAACAAAATGCATGTAGGTAATTCAATGAATTTGTTTTCTTAATCCACTGCCACTTGCTTGATAACTGCAACATACTTTGAAAATAATAATCAAGAGTCTTTCATTACTTTATAAGGTCATTCGGTAACCTTTTTCATATTTTCATTTTGTCATAAATTGCAAACCTCTTTATTTCGGAGGTTAATACCGGTAATTGATTGTTTTAGACTGCGTAAATAAATAAACCCATGCATTATGACTCGTGATCAATACATTAATATCACAAACTCCTGCTGTAACAAGTAATTACCCAAGTTCTGAATTATAATGTAATTTTCTTTTTCATAATATTGATTTTGCGGATTCTTGATTTGGTGTTACACAATTTTGACACAAGGAAAGAATTAATGTTTTATTTTAGGGGGCTACTTTTTCAAACTGATGGATATCACAAAATATTTCACATAATACCCTATGGTAATTTGAAGGGCTATACCTACTGATTTCAGGGGGCTATTTTGAAAATTAGGGGGCAAAGTCGCCCTCAGCCCCCATGTATTTCCTACCCTGTTTTGACATGATAAAGTACTGTGCATATCCATGGATTTCACTGGTCCAAAGGAAGTTAGCAGGGTCTGTTGTAACTTATAGGCCGACTTCTACAGGTGCATTTAGGATCACCTTCCCTTCCCCCTACCCCTGCCTGCCCTCCCACCACCACGACCTCCTCCACGTCCCCCACCCCTGCCAAACCCACCTCTACCACCACCACCACCACCCCTACTGCTACTACCCTTGAAGCCTCCTCTACCCCCACCACCACCCCTACCACCACCACCTCTACCCCCTCTGCTCAACCCTCCCCCGCCCCCCTGGCGCTGCCCCCTAGGTTTACTCCTCTCTCTGTGTCTGTCCTTGATCTTCCTCTGCTTCAGGATGTGTTCCTTATCTCGGAGTTCTACCCTACCCTTCCCCGAACCACCTGCTGCACCTCTTTCAGACCCTCTCCCTGCTCCTCTACCACCCCTGCTTCCACCCCTTCCTGAACCCCTACCACCCCTCTCAGACCCTCTAGCACCCCTGCCTCCACCCCTCTCTGACCCCCTAGCACCCCTGCCTCCACCCCTCTCTGACCCCCTATCACCCCTGTCTGCACCCCTCCCATCAGTTTTGGAGTCATCCGACGCCCCTCCTCTCCTCCCCCTCCTTCCACCTCGCCTCATGTCGGCGCCTCTTCTGTGTCCAGTGATTCCTGCACAGAAAATAAGTTTGATACAATATTTCAGTAAGTTAGTTAGAAAACATACTAATCAAAATATACAAAACTGTAAAAACTAAAACATTTGGGAAAACCACAAAATATTTTTCCCTTTCTTGGACTATAATGGAATCCCAATTATGATAATGATGATCATGAATAGCAACAATGACATACACCCTCATGTTCACTATTATCAATTTTGCCATTCGTCTTGTTGCTGTATTAAAATATTGTAAAAGAAATACAGCTGAAAATCTCAGACATTCAGAAAAACTGTAACTTCCTAGTACAGAGGAAGCTCATTACACAGAGCTCGGGCCTCAGTAACAAAGATTCACGATTAATCGATTGATTTATTGATCGTACAATTAATCTTACGCCAAATTAATTGTGAATCTTTATGTTACGGGGCCCTGATATAACATAACCCTCATACTGTATAACAAGGCACTTTTGCTTGTCCATAAAGAGCACCAGGTACCTTACATATAACAAGGTATCTTTACAGGGCGGAGTTCTACCTATTTGATTGTTTTTTAAACCCGATTTAATGGCTCGTACCTCTTTTACCACGACCTCCTCCACCACCTCCATCGTCGTCCCCATCATCGCTATCATTCTGATGATCCCTGCTGTCTGCCTTGCTACGATGCAGCCAGTCCTTGTAGCTGGGAGAGATATCTGTCAAGGGAAATGCTGGATTCCAGAGGAAACATTGGATACAACTAGAATTATTTCTTATCTCTTTAACCCGGGTTATTTTGGCTATGCTCTGGCTGGAGAAGGGGTGGATTCCATCCCCCCCCCCCAAAAAAAAAAAAAAAAAAAAAATCGCCGCCAAAAAATTTGGCACGCAGATAGCTTGCAACATAATCTACAAGATTGCATTGTTATTTTTTTGAAAATAATAAGATTTTAATTAATTATGCAAATTTATGCAGAAATCTCCTTTTCGTATGCCAAAATTTTCCTGATGTATTTCTTTGTTTTTCAAATTTCTTATGTATTTCTTTGTTTATTTCAATGGAATAAATTATTGACCATTATCAAACCATTTCGCAAGACTTCAATGATAAAACTCCTGAAGTCGCGTGGCAATACATGCGCGCGTTGCGAAATTATCACGCGAAAAGTGAAGGGGGGGGGGGGTGGATTCCACCCCCCCGGCCTGGTTAGGGTAAAGGGGGGGACCTTCATAGGTCAGAATCTCTTCATAAGTCATGATTTTGTCGTATGTAGTATTCAAATATTCTTCCTAAATTCTAAAGTTACTTCCTACACTTATGCCTAAATTTATGCAAGATCTTAGGAAATTATTCAAGTTTATGCAAATTAGTCACTTAGACGGATATTTGTATTTTAAAGCTGAACTAGGGAAAACATTTAGTAAATCCCTAGGACAGCCAACTTGAACTTCCATGATCCCTGTCCTTTCCTGAAGATAGTCAAAACAAAATCTCAAACCGCATTTTCACAACAGTTCTTTATCAAACTCCAAAAAATTAAAATTTTATTAAACTCTTGCTCTTACTTATCTCCTTCGTGAAAGAAAACCTTTTCCTCATTTATTCACTCCACTAGCTCTCTTTCAACTCTTCTTTTTTCTAGAACTACTACATCATCCTCACCTAAACTTTACATCTGTTTTCACATGGTTTAATACAAAACCAAAGAAAGAAGTATGTAGATCACTCAAGCATTTTAAACCATGCTTTCTCACAAGATCACAAAGGGATCTTTAAATTTATTAGATGACAGTTCTTTAAAACAAATGTGTGGACGCTACAGGTGTCATAATTATTAGGGCGCTGTATTGTTTTATTCTATTATTAGGGCGCTGTATTGTTTTATTCTATAATTCTAGTCTTGTGATGACACCTTCGAGGTTCAAATAGATTCATAACAAATAGAAAATATCCTTCATAGTACACCAACACCAAAGAAAAGAGGGTCCTGGGGGGTGTTTCACAAAGATCCTAAGTTGAACTTAACTCTAAGTTGGACTTATCTATTATGGAAAGCCATGTGTAGCCTTCGAATAAAATATATTCAAAACCGAGAATGCAAGTATTTTAGACTGTCATAAACTTTACATCAAAAACATGGAATCTCCTTGCTATTAGAAAATATTAATGATTTAAATTATTCATGCCTTTGCAAAAGGACTTTTAAAACAATTTTCCAAAGAAACTGATGGCTCTCCATACTTTTAAAGTCCAACTTAGAGATAAGTTCAACTTAGGATCTTTGTGAAACACCCCCCTGTTATTATTATCCTAAGACATCAGGTAAAGTTAAAAACCTGCACTATGTGCACATCTTGTGCACTATGTCAACTCCCTGGGGAGCATCAAAGGATACAAGTTGTTCTTGTAAGATGCTGGGATGTATTTCCCACTCTCAGTCAGGATCTTCTTCTCCTTTCCCTTCCCCCCTCCTCCGACAAACTTCTTCTTCTTCCTCTCCCTGTAAACAAAGGGAAATAAGAGAATCAAAACCATGGAAATGTAATAATACAGTGGAACCTCGTTATAACGAGGTCTGATATAACAAAATCCTCTTATAACGAGGTAATTTTGCTGGTCCCAGCTCTTTATATTGCTTTGTTTTTTTTACCCTGATATAATGAGAAACCTGATATAACAAGGTAATTTTCCATGGTCCCAAGGACCTCATTATAAAGAGGTTCCACTGTAATAAAGAAAATAATAGTTCTACATGTACATTTTATATTGTGCCATCAATCTAGAAATGATGTTCCAAGACGCATCATTATACTTTCTTCCCCTTCCCCTTCCCACCTCCTCCTTCACACTTTTTCTTTTTCCTCTCCCTGAATCATAACGGAAAAAAAAGAAGACATCATTCCATATGCCAACAAAATTGACAGGAAATTAAATTATTGTTAACACTGTATTACATAATATCCATTGAGGGTAAATATATAGTGGCCATCTCTTTGATGGATTAATGTTCAAAATTATGCAAATGACAGTATTTTTTCTTCATATTTCTGCTGGTAAATATTGTTGTTTGAATATCTTATCTAGCATATATTAAGGACTAGCATTCTGTGGCAGTTTGTCATTCCGGTGATTTGTGTTTTTTTGTTTGAGTCCTCTCTTGAAGAAAATGCAAACTAAGTCTTAGTTCACTTAGCGCTGCAGTGACATAGATTACACTCTAAACATTATGTTAACGCTGTGAAAAAAAAAGAAAAAAGTGAATCGTAACTGTTACTGTTTATCATAGCATGAAAGTTATTACGAACATGAAGCCAATACTTTACCATTTCATTCTCTCGTGTTGACTCTTCATTGCCTGCGAGTCGTCCCCAGTGAAGTCCAGCACGGCCCCTGCTGCCTGCTTCTCAAAGTTCCTCTCCATACTGAACCTGTTAGTAGCAATAATACAATACACAATATTTAATAGTCATTCCCTTCATCAACATGGACTTAACATTGTTGTTGTCTCTTCATCTCCTGCGAGTCATCCTGAGTGAAGTCCAGCACGGCTCCTGCTGCCTGCTTCTCAAAGTTCCTCTCCATACTGAACCTGCATGGCAATGAGTTGATATGTGACCATACACCACAAAACGACCAATAAGTCGGAAAAAATTATTATGTTGAATTTCACATGACATTACAGTAGAAGTCATTACCTTTAAAATGGTATATAATTTGTCATATTCGGACAAGGTAAACCCTCTGAAAATGAGCGCCAAAAATTTGGAAAATGACTAAAGCAGTTTTAAGACAAGGGAGAAATGGGCCACTTCAAAGATCAGCGTCCATTCAAGCGCTGTTATCTGATAATTTGTATTCAATGTAAAATCATATTTAAACATGATTTCTGACTATCAAATTTTCACAGAAGGTAAATTAAAATACCTTCATTCAGGAAATACAAAAATCCTGAATCTCATATTTTAAACCAAATTTGACTATTTCAGCTAATAACAGAGAAACTATCTCAGCGACATAACGGTCGTTTTGTGGTGTAAGGTCACATATAAGAAATACACAAACAATGGTGCATGAATGCTGCTTGGGGATCGATTCCCCATGAGTATTGATAGTTTGATACTGTAAGCAGGGCTCGACACTCGCACCAGGGCCAGTACAATTGCATTCTGGGCCAGCAAATATGTATAAAAGTCATATTTTGGAGGCCCGATCGGGCAAGCAGATTTTCGACCCAACATTGACAAAATTTGAAAAATCTTGTTTTCTTCCATGTCAAGCTTCATCTATAATCACAGGTTTGCCTTTGATCAAGAAAGAGTGATATTTTGAAAAGTACAAAGTTTACTCATGAAATAAATTTTTCTTTCGGGCCACCAGAAAATGGAAAGAAATTGTTCACAAATGCAAGACACAAGATAAAGAATTAATTTTTGTTGGCAATCTCAATGACGTTATGACTAGTTTACTAGCTTTACAAAATATTGAGATGAAGGATAAATGAGCAGTTAAACACTCACCCTTCTTCTGTCTGCTTGTCTGGAGCTGTGTATGAGATGAAGACACTCTCATCGCGCACTGCACTCTGGGTAAAGTGCGGGGACTCCTGGGATATCCCATCGGCGGGGGTCTTCCTCTTCCTCGAACCAATCACAACCTTGAACGCTTCCTGTGGGTATACAAGGACAGAAAGTATGAGACATGGGTATGCAAACCTTTCAATAAAAGTAGTCTCTAACATTCACAAAGTTTGGCTGGGTAGCATGCAAAGTGCATTTTTAAAAGAATTTGAATAAAATACAATTATTACAAGTGTAACTACTAACTAGATGGATCTTCGACTGCGCGCAGTCGAAAATGATGCCTCCGCCATTACGCAATTGATTTATGTCAAGCCCAAATCAACATGTACATGTACACAGAATTAATTCTGTCAACTCAATTTTGATGGTACTCTGTCTTTTAGATCTTGACGTATCACAATTATGAGCTATAAGTGACCTTGACCTTTGCCCTCATGACCCCAAAGTCTAATGACTACAATTGTTCCCTATTATACATTCAGGTATCAAGTTGGATTGAAATCTGATATTCAGTTCTTGAGATTTCCAATCTCAAGCTACTTTTACATATAATGAGCCCTGTGACCTTTGACCTCATGACCCCCAAAATCTAATCAGTTCATTGACTCTCCAAGGAACATACATGTACCAAGTTTGGTCAGAATCTGTCAATCCCTTCTTGAGATAACGCGATCACGAGCTATTTTTGCATATATAATGAGCTCTGTGACCTTTGACCTTTGACCTCATGACCCCAAAATCTTAGCAGATCATTGGCCCCCCAAGATACATACATGTACCAAGCTTGGTCAGAATCAGTCAATCCGTTCTTGAGAAAACGCGATCACGAGCTATTTTTGCATATATAATGAGCTCTGTGACCTTTGACCTTTGACCTCATGACCCCAAAATCTAATCAGATCATCGGCCCCTCAAGATACATACATGTACCAAGTTTGGTCAGAATCTGTCAATCCCTTCTTGAGATAACGCGATCACGAGCTATTTTTGCATATATAATGAGCTCTGTGACCTTTGACCTTTGACCTCATGACCCCAAAATCTAATCAGATCATTGGCCCCCCAAGATACATACATGACCCAAGTTTAGTGAAAATCCGTTAATCGGTTCTTGAGATAACGCGATCACGAGAACGGGACGTACGGACGTACGTACGTACGGACGTACGTACGTACGGACGGACGGACAACCCGAAAACATAATGCCTCCGGCTACTTCGTTGCGGAGGCATAAAAATAATGATTCACAAGTAGCAAGAAAATACTGTTGACTTAAAACACAAATAGCATTTGAATACATTATATAAACAAGACTCTCATCTTGAAGAAAGACTAACCTGTGCTTCCTCATCATCCACCTCATCTGTGGTAGTCATGGCAACCCTTCTAGCAGACTTCATCGCAGCCCTCCTCTCCGCCAGTCTCTGCACGTTCCTGTTGATCACCTTGTTGTGGAGTTTCCTCTTGGATTGCATGATACCATGGGCGATATTCTTTGATGTCGAGTTGATCTCAAAGATCGTCTGGAAAAACAAAAGTACTTAGCAGTCAAATTTCTTGAGTTTTAAGCAACCAACTTTTTTTTTTACAGATGATTGTATTTAAAAAAAAAACGACAAAGTAAAGTTTATTTGGAAAAACAAAGGTAAGTAGTCAGTTGTTATAAATAAGAAAGTTAAAACCGCACATATAGATATATCTTGATGCATGATAGCAAAGAACATAGGGCTTAGATGCTGGCCTAAATGTAAATGAACCTGTCTATGATGACCAACTGCTCAAAGGGACCACATTTTTTAAAACTCCTTTGGGTGAAATTTATAAACGGGTTTTCAGTTGATTTCAAAGACGGGTTATTGTAAACAAAAAATGTTTTGATATTGGAAATGGGACCACTGGCGTAGATCTTTGTGTAATTTGGGGGAAGGGGGGGGGGGGGGGGGGTAATAAATAGATCATCACCCCCCCCCCCCCCCCCCCCCCCCAAAAAAAACAACAACAATAGGTATCACTTACAGGTCCACGCCAGTGTATAGGACTGTCTCATCCAAAAGGTCAACAATTCATTCCATCATGCTTAAAGGGACTTAGTAACATTGTCAAAATCCTCAAAATCCAATTGGAATTCTAGCGGTTCCCTCATACCTTGTTGTATTCGTATTAAATTCGTATTAACAATAAAAGCATGGGACAGGTTTTGGTTTTTCAAATTTCCATTTCGTTCAAAAGATATTTACGATTGAAGTGTTCAGATGTTAAATAATTCACTGGATCGTCGAAACCGTGTACAAAGTGAGTGCACACAACAATATACATTGTATCAACCATTCATCACTTTTTGCACACGTCAACAAAGTTACTAGATCCCTTTAAACAAAGTGTACTCACTGAGCGCGGTTTGAATGTCTTGATCTCATCTACCAGCTGAACTCTTGTATGCTCCAGTTTGCTGTCTTGAATTCCTGGAGAGATTTTTTTATAACGATAAAAAGGAACAAAATTATACAACACTGACTGAATGTAAACCTGTGAATGCTTTCAATACTTTGCACAAAATTTGGTTAACAGGTATAATATTAATACGTGTGGTTTGCGGTTGCACCATGTGAGATGGGTGGATTGGTGAGTCCTGAAAAGGACTATGGTAGTCCTAGAAAGGACTGTTGGTAGTCCTAGAAAGGACTGTTGGTGTAGTCCTGAAAAGGCCTGTTGGTATTCTTTCTAGGAGAGTCCTAAAAAGAACTGTTGGTAGTCCTAGAAAGGACTGTTGGTAGTCCTAGAAAGGACTGTTGGTAGTCCTAAAAAGGACAGTTGGTAGTCCTAGAAAGGACAGTTGGTAGTCCTAGAAAGGACTGTTGGTAGTCCTAAAAAGGACAGTTGGTAGTCCTGGAAAGGACTGTTGGTAGTCCAAAAAAGGACAGTTGGTAGTCCTAGAAAGGACTGTTGGTAGTCCTAGAAAGGACAGTTGGTAGTCCTAGAAAGGACTGTTGGTAGTCCTAGAAACGACTGTTGGTGTAGTCCTGAAAAGGCCTGTTGGTATTCTTTCTAGGAGAGTCCTAAAAAGAACTGTTGGTAGTCCTAGAAAGGACTGTTGGTAGTCCTAGAAAGGACTGTTGGTAGTCCTAGAAAGGACTGTTGGGATAGTCCTGGAAAGTACTGTTGGTAGTCCTAGAAAGGACTGTTGGTAGTCCTAGAAAGGACTGTTGGGATAGTCCTGGAAAGGACTGTTGGTATTGCGAGGAGAGGGTGGATGGTAGGAGGGTATAATATTTTCTAGGAAGAATGTCTAGTTCTCTTGCTTCATTCCAAAGGACATTTACATTATTTGAATCTTTCCTATGAAAACACCCTTTAATTGCTGCGGGCAAACATTTTTTTTGACAGTCTTGAACCAAAAGGGTTAACTGCAATACTAGGCAGTAAGGATATCCATTAGTGCCGAGTCCAAACGGATAGCCGTTCGGTATCCGACCGTGAAGGTCGGATACCGAATTAAAATTCTCAGATACGGGTATACGGAAAAAAAAAAAAAAAAAAAAAAAAAAAAAAAAAAAAAAAAAAAAAAAAAAAAAAAAAATCGAAAAAAAAAAAAATCGTATTTATCCGAAATGTAAAATTTTTTTTTAACAAATGGTTCAACCATAGTTGAACCATGTTTGAAATATCAAAAATCAAAGCTCTATGTTTTTTTTTTTGTTTTTTTTTTACATTTCGGATAAATCCAATATCCATCCGTTTTTACTCGGCTTATATCCGGATATCAATATATCAGGTTTGACTCGGCACTAATATCCATACTCTACAGCAATGCCTTCCAGACATAAGCAGCACTATTCCCACATATTATACCTAAGGCTCATGAATACATAATTTTTTGATTCAGGAATAAAACAGCAAGGCAATTATTCCATGAAGCTTGAAGGAAATTTATTCCCTGAACTACCCAACAGAGCCCTTTGTCTTTCTTTCCTGAAGATAATGTATTATGTTCAAAGTCAGACTTGGTAAGTTGCCTTTTAAGATGATATTGTACATTCTCTAGGTTATGCCTCTTACCAAATATTTATTTTCCAAAGATGAGATATCATTTTAGTCATACTTTGTTAGTAAGTCACCTCATAACCCTTTTCCACTAGATTTTGCATTTCTCCTAAAGTTTCACAAGTCTAGAATTTTCTGCTTTAAAAAAGTCAAATTCCGCTTTATTCTGCTTTTATCATTTTGCATTTTTTTGTGGGTACAATTTTTTCCGGCACAAACTCCTGCTATCATGGTCTTCATTGCTACGACCCTACGACTACGTCACTTTTGGCCATTGTTTTTATGGTATATAAACTTTGTTGGGCAAAATACTCACCTTTTTCAGTTCCAGCGGCATTTTGGTAAATAAAACTGCAAATTGTGTAATCCAGAACTAAGGCAGAAGTGAAATTACTCAGCGAAAATGTCCTCGAAAGATTTGACAAAATCGGGTAAATCACACACAATTGTGCATGCAAAGATTTTACCGCAGCAAACAACTTTCAGCAAATTAAATGTGCACGCATGATTGCACGTGCAAAGAATCCCATGCCAGTCAACGTCAACTAGTCGCTGTAGGAAAAGAGCTTAGCACGCGGTAAACAATACAGATTCGGGACAACTCACCCACGAACAGCTCACCCTTCTAACTACGGCTTATCAACCATGCTGCATTGCACTTTGCAAAGTTCTACGATGTGGAATTGTCTCGAGGGTGAGTTGTCTAGAGCCTGTACGATACACCGTCATGTGTACACAGCATGCTCTTCGACTTAGCGCATGCGCAAAGACTGATGGGGATCGATCATTTTAATTATTGTATTTTTAATACAGTTTTCTGCGTGTTAACCCAAATTCCGCGATCTTCGCGGATTTTCCGCAAAGCGGAAAATTCTGGACATTAGGTATATGCCTCTTACCAAACATGGGGTGGAATGCGATGTCGATGGGATCAATCTCCTTGGACCTCTTGACGCTGGATGAAGAGGGCAGCGGTCGGGATCGCAGATAATTCTTCATGGCGTTGTCAGCCGGCCGTCTCAGACTCTGGAGGTCGAAGCAATGACTGTGGTAGCTTGCTATTTGAGCCTCTTCCTCGTCGACCACTGACTGAGGGACACGGCCCAACCTGCCATCCGAGGCTGCGGAACAAAAACAAAGAAATAGAATTATTAATTCAAAATTGAGGTAAAATAAGTCCTGACCTCAAATATTTCTTCATGACATTGCTAGCCAATCATCTAAGTTGTGTAACCACTGACATAGCAGCAGATATCACAACAGTGGTATAGTAACACACTTTTATTGAGTCCACTGCAATGTCATTCTAACACGGACTGTTACATAATATGGCAGCCTCCAGTGTGGAGCAAAAACATTGATTGGAGTAAAATGCTGCACAGGGATATTTTGTGGATCAAAAAAAAAAAAAAAAAAAAAGATATATTATTAAAAAAAAAAAAAAAAAAAAGATATATTATAAAAAAAAAAAAAAAATTATTTTAAAATTTATATAAAAATTGTTATATTTAAAAAAAAAAAAAAAATGTAATTTAAAAAAAAATTGATAACAAAAATTGATATCATTTAAAATTTAAAAAATGAAGAAAAAAATGTGAAAATCCAATTTTTTTTCCCAGCCATACTTTTGCAGCCATGGGTCGGTACTTTTGAAGCCATGGGTCGGTAAATTTAGTCAATTTAGCCATTACTGGGAAAAAGTCTGATTTTCACATTTTTTCGCGCCCATTTTATAAAACAAATGCTGCACAGGCATATTTCGTGGATCGGTAAGAATTGTAGTGGGTCTAAAACCCACTCGCTGCGCTCGTGGGTTTAAACCATTCCGAAGTTAAACTCGTGCATCAAATTCTTACCGATCCACTCATGCCTGTGCATCATTTGTATACTACAACAGTCCCACATATTAAATTGTGTGTTACATATGGAATTAAGGTATGGGGAAGCAGTTATAAATCTCACTTGAATTGTATTCATTTAGCTTAAAAAATGGCTATGCGAGCTATTACATTTTCGTTATTGGGGACATCCTCGAAACCACTGGGCAATTCCACGCCAAATGAGCCAAAAGTGGAAAAATCAAATGAGGATTATTTCTGATCTTGTTTATTTTTTCTGGATTTTTTCATAAATCATGATCACATAATGATATCTTTCAGTTTACATGATTAAAAAAAATATTGGGCATCTCCTGATAGGAGAAACAGACACCATACATGCACCTATACACATGGGACTACACAGTGCCTATTTCTAGATTTTCTTTATTTTTTGCATTCCTTTCTAGTATTTTTCTGTTTTAAGGTACCAAATTGGATGATTGAATATCACATTATGTGTTCAGATTAAAAATTCAATCTTTTGAGAGCCCTAAAGTATATTTTTAATGAATAAAATACTCTGTCCTTCCGTTACTGTCCTTCCGTTACCGAACAGTGAAGCAATTAACTTTTTGTAATTAATATACCAATAGACATATTTGTTTCAAATAAATGTTGTAATACTCTTAGAACATTAGGGAATGGACTATGAGCCAATATAACATGATAGTCCTCTTAACCCTTTTACCACGGCAATAGATATACTGCTTCAATAGCTATATACGAGATTATTTTACGGACCGGTCGAGTTACCCCACTGGGCGCGCACAAAAGAACCGATCGATATCTGGTTGACCATGGCATTGTATTCGCTTCTATTCAACCTAGCGTGAGTTCGCTGGTCAAGTAGTTCACACAATAGAGGCGATCGATATGCATAGTATAGGGTCAGCGAAGTGAAATTCTATGCGAAAACTATGATTCTGGCTTGTATGTGTTTGTATACAAATATCCTGAAATTAGACTTGTGTATTACCATGATAAAATTGTAACAAAACAATAATCACGCAACTAGAGTCGGGGAAACTTGATATACATGTAGCCAAGGGTTCAATCTTTGTATTCAGCCAAATTATATTGTACTTACAAGATGCATACATGTATGTTTATGCAATTAATATAGCCCTTGCTCGGAACCGAGAAATCTCGGTTCCCGTATATGAGTAGGCGCAACAGGGACCGAGAATTCTCGATCCCCGTAGTGATCGGGTTAACTTCACAGAGATTGGATCATAACTAAAGGACTTGAAAATCCATGTCCATTTTGCCGTCCTTCCGTTACCGGCCTCATTAGTGTCCATATCTAATAAACGTAATGTTAAAAAAAAAAAAAAAAAAATAGGAAATCAAAGGTGTCCCACCAAGAGTCTCATAAATGTAATTTACAATGATGAATCATAAGAAGGATTCTGGAATTATTTGATTTAATTTCAAAAATTGCGTCTGAATGTCCTTCTGTTACCGTGGAATTGCCCCACTGTTTAAACAATTGGGGATATTAGATGTTTTTAGTTTGCATGAACTTGCAGTTTCAACATTTGTATATGATTTGTACGTAGGAAATTTACCACACTCATTATTAGAATATTGTCTGATTTTACACCATACTTATGAAACAAGAGGGAAAGAAAACTCAATGCTACGCTTGCCAATTTATAAGACAACGCTCGAAATTAACTTTTTTTGCTGGTGGCCCGGTCGGGCCAGTAAAAATAGTATTTTTCAAATTTTGGTGGCCCGAAACCAGAATCTGCTGGCCCGAATAAATAAAGAAGAACAAAAGTTAAATGACTAGTTTAAATTAAGTTTGTCTAGAGACTAGAGACAGAGTTGAATCTTAGTCATTATTAGGTGAATTATTGAAAATGTCATACTTAAAATCACAATCTATAACTGCAGAAATGAAACCCAACATTGAATCAGTTCATTCTCATCTTGGAGACACCAAATTATGAAATCAAGGGAGTTTCCATGTTCGTTTTTGTCAACTTTTGAAACTTCATATCACTAACCAAAAAACACATGTATGGGACTGGCCTTTAAAAATCGGCAAAATAATTCATAATTGGCAAGCATTATCAATTTGTCAAGACAATATTAGATGAGTAAGCACAACATTCATACCTTTTTATGATGATTCCTTCATAATATCTGTAAAAATGAACTATTATTATGGTCTGAAAAAAGAATTATAACCCCGATCTTGCAGAAAAAAAATTGCACACAAAAACTATCGTAGACCGGGGGCCCAGAGCATTTAATCAGCTGAAGAGAGACAAAAGGTTTGATGGTCTCATCATTTTAGAATGTGGCCATGGGTCAATGAAATGAATTGCTGCCGGGTCACATCCTGTACCGTAAGCCTAGGGGGCCCAAAAAGGAGGGCCAAAAAATACATTTATTCAGCTGAACACCGACATGGACAAAAGTTGGTGGATATCGTACCTTAGGGGGTACCTATTATGAAAACAGCGATGCCAGCAATTTTATCCTGTACGGGGCCCTAGACAGCAACTCTAAAGTGCCCCACCCACGTGGTGTTATTTAGCTGAAATGAGACATGGCTAATTTCTTTTACAATGGAAGTATTACACAACAGAGATAACCGAAACACCAATGCCAGCAATTTTATCCTGTACCGGGGGTCAGACAGCAGCCCTGAAGGGCGAACGGAAACAGACCGGCGGTCAGGTTATAGTCCCAGAATGCAATTTAGGGCCGCGCCACGCCGCGGCGCACCGATACACAACTCTATGTTTTCGTACGCGCGTTCGCGTGAGTGGAGTAATGCGTGCGAGTTTCTTGCAAGCGTCGCCTGTTCGCCGTGTATTTCCCGCACAATTGGCTTTTTAGGAACAAATCACGCTGCTTTAGTGTCGTGGTCCGTCCAAATTCTGGGTTTTTTGCGCAATTTTGGTATGCATTAATCGATTTTTTTTTTGGGAAGGTGGAAAACAGTCTAAGTTAAAACCCATATATATCAATTTGTTCATTATGGAGGATTTTGTATCATTTTAACAGTGAGAATCAAGGTTTTAAATGCAATTATGTCAGGTGCCGTGCGTGTATATAGGTGAGGGACAGGTTTTCAAATTTCCTTTTCGTTAACAAGATATTTACGATTGAAGTATTTAGATGTCAAATTATCCACTGGATCGTCAGAACCGTGTACAAAGTGAGTTTAATGAGTAAGGGAATATACCACTTTCCATTTTTGCTCATTATTCAACCATATTATAACATCCATTGAACTTGACACGTTCACACAACGCCCAGTGGACATATCGGATAACAGCAATATATTGCATCAACCGCTCATCACTTTTTGCACATGTCAACTGTTACTAGATCCATTCAACGATCTCTTGACATCTCGCAATGGGGTGGATAAGATGACCCCCCCCCCCCCCCCCCAAAAAAAAAAAAAAAAAAAAAAACACTCTCAAGTGTTAGTGTGTGTATTAATCGCATGGTATTCATTTCTAATATGGTAAATGTTTTTTTAGCATAGACATGAGAGTGAACAACTTAAAAACTTGGTCTATAAAATGACTACCTTATAAGGTAAACTTCAGCTTTAAAAAGCTCACCGTAGAATTGAAAGATACAAAACTGATTAACTTTGTTTTGAATATCAACTTGATAAACTGATCTTACAGGAACATATGGACTGAAAAGAAAAAAAATCTAAAATAAAAATCGTACACATGAAAGTAATACAATCGACATTTATAGTTCTTTTACATTGAAAGAACATAACATTTAAATAAAAACACATTATGGACATGAACATTACAGAGGCAACAAACCTGTCTTGAAGTTGAATATCCCCACAATAACTTGGACTTATAGGTCAGTGTGCAAAGCTAGGTCCTTATTATACACGTTGAAAGAAGATCGAAGTACAGCATTTACTAACCGTTGGTCGAAACATTTCTGAGTTATACCTAAACTCGAATACCTGGTAAGTATTAGTACATATTTTCGGGCAGATATTCAAGATAAAGTTTGTTTATTTCATTATTTGTATGCCTATGTTCCTTTTAAGTTGATGTTCCTTCCAGTTTATAATTTAAAGTCCATGTTATCGCGTTCATAATTGACATAAGGTCTGTAATTTCCTTTAAAAAAATATACAGAGTGTCCCCCAAAAAACGAAACCGGATTTCATGGCAGAAATTGTATGTCATAATGAATAATTTCTTTGATAAGATATGTATGAAGGCTCTGTTGTTTCTCCTTTCATTTGATGCACAACTCATGGCACATAATTCACGCATGACTGAATTAAAACAATGGACATGATGGAAAGGGATGTTACCAAAATTCCATTTGCACACAGAAATTGCACGTTTGTTGAGGTTTTGGGTTGAGTTTTTAGGGCAGTACACAATACACATACTTATTTTGAAAAGGGAAAAGCGCTGCATAAACATACTTTTATCTTTTAAATGACACCTCATGCGCAAAAAATAAAAGATGTATATATGCCAGAAAACAAGTACAATGCATACATGGCTGATATCTGTCCAAATGAGTAGATAGTTGAGTGAGACGGCGCGTAGCTTTCAATGGACAATGGACTTGATGCATGCGTGAATTTACACAAATATGGGGATCAGGGAAAACATGGGGAACATCAGGAAAGTTACTCATTTGGGCTGAAATCAAGCATGTTTTCATTGTACTCGTTATTTGGCATAAATCATTTATCTTTTAATCATGATATGATGTGTCATATAAAAGATAATATATTAATTGTTATCAGGTTATGCGATGTTTGTCCTTAAACAAAACAAAAAACAGTTTGTTTACTACCCTAAAAAAAGTTCTGCGTGCAAAGGGAATTTTGGTAACACCAATTTCCATTGTTCTATTTCAGTAATGCGTGAATGATGTGCCATAAGATGCACATCAAATTAAAGAGGGGATATACCCGGGGTGGGGGTCATTCTCATACTCAAGTGCAACCCACCCGTGTCTATCAACCTCTGAAATGGACCCTTGAGGGTAAAAGTGGCGTATCGCGTCCTTTTAAATTTAGACCGCGTAATGGGCCAAAATGGCGCATCGCACCTTTTAAAAATGGACCCTAATGAACAAAATGGCATATCGCACCTTTTTAAAATGGACCCTAATGGCGTATCCATTTCACATGCACGCATAATCCTATATAGCCACTCCGTAGAAATACAAATCGTCGAAAACCTAGTACTGAGCTACGGTAGCTGAAAAGGTATGCTTTTGTAGATTTTAGTGCGATCAGTCCATGAAAAACACCCCTTTGAAAACGCTGACGATCGACCCTTTCGACGCTTGTTTTGGACGCGGGTGCATAGCCAGTCATGTCGGGAGTGAACGGCGCCCCCCCCCCCCCCCCCCCCCCTCCCCCGGGAGAAACATAGCTTTTTATTCATGTATCCTCAAAGAAGTTATTTATTATGACATACATTTTCTGCCATGAAATCCTGTTTTGTTTTATCTGGGACACACTAAGAATTCGATTTGCATAATCACATGTAAGGCATTTGAGTTTAGGTATATATTTAAGTCAGGTTATTGAGGGGATATTCAATATAGGTTTGCTGCCTCTCTTTTAAACATTCATGTCCATTATGCGCATTTTATTTACCGGTTGCATATTGACCTGTGGGACCTATATTATCATATCAATCTGGCAAAGTCTAAATTATCCAGTGGATATTCCAATCAAAGTTTGTCAATTGTATTACGTGCATGTTACGATGTTCATTTTAGATTTATGTTCTTTTCAGTCCATACAAAACTTAATGTGCATAATATGTTCATGTAAGTTCAGTTTATCGAGTTGATATTCAAAATTAAGTTAAAGGGATAGTTGGGTATTGGTCAAACTTAACTTTAGTAACCAAAACCAGCACCACTACGGTACAAAGTAACTAATAGTTATAACTTCACCATGCTCAAAAAGTATACACAATTACAAACGACTAAGTACAGCCCCTGTTATCATTAAAAAATAGCCGTTACAACTCATAGCGTGCTATTTCTTTCATACAAAAGTGTGCATTTAATGTTTGTTAAAATAACGATTCAATAGAGATATATCATCAACGACTGTTTTAAAACATATAATTCTGATTTTTTTTCAAAGTAGTCTTCGATCATTCTAAAAAGTATACATATTGCCCTGAAATTCCCAGTGAAGAATCTTTTGAATAAAACATATTTATGGATATTTCAGCCGTTTCTGAACCGATTTTGATCAAATAAGGATTATTCTGTCATTAAAATTGTATGTTATTTCGAATTTGACAGTCAGTGTTTCATTAACTCACAACAAATATTGGGGGGGGGGGGGGGGGGGGGGCACTTCGGGAAATATACTCAACGGTACCTTTGATTAGTTGTTGACCTTTCACATCTAATACGGTGACCTTTTTGAAGCTGAAGTTTCTTCAGGTGCATATACAAACGTTCGTTTGCATAATTATGGACCTGTAAGTTCACCTTATGAAGTAGTAATTTCAGACAAAGTTTGTAAATTGTTCACTCTCATGTCTACAATATAAACAAAATATTTACCATTATTAGAAATGAATACATGTATTAATAGAAGAGATTCCCATATGATTATACGCACACTTAAATTAAAACAGTCAAACGGTTGGGGAGGGGTCATCTCATCCATCCCATTGCGAGATGTCAAGGGATCATTGAATGGATCTAGTAACAGTTGACATGTGCAAAAAGTGATGAGTGGTTGATGCAATATATTGCTGTTATCCGATATGTCCACTGGGCGTTCTGTGAAAGTGTCAAGTTCAATGGATGTTATAATATGGTTGAGTAATGAGCAAAAATGGAAAGTGGTATATTCCCTTACTCACTGAACTCACTTTGTACACGGTTCTGACGATCCAGTGGATAATTTGACATCTAAATTCTTCAATCGTAAATATCTTGTTAACGAAAAGGAAATTTGAAAACCTGTCCCTCACCTATACACGCACGGCACCTGACATAATTGCATTTAAAACCTTGATTCTCACTGTTAAAATGATACAAAATCCTCCATAATGAACAAATTGATATATATGGGTTTTAACTTAGACTGTTTTCCACCTTCCAAAAAAAAATCGATTAATACATACCAAAATTGCGCAAAAAACCCAGAATTTGGACGGACCACGACACTAAAGCAGCGCGATTTGTTCCTAAAAAGCCAATTGTGCGGGAAATACACGGCGAACAGGCGACGCTTGCAAGAAACTCGCACGCATTACTCCACTCACGCGAACGCGCGTACGAAAACATAGAGTCGTGTATCGGTGCGCCGCGGCGTGGCGCGGCCCTAAATTGCATTCTGGGACTATAACCTGACCGCCGGTCTGTTTCCGTTCGCCCTTCAGGGCTGCTGTCTGACCCCCGGTACAGGATAAAATTGCTGGCATTGGTGTTTCGGTTATCTCTGTTGTGTAATACTTCCATTGTAAAAGAAATTAGCCATGTCTCATTTCAGCTGAATAACACCACGTGGGTGGGGGCACTTTAGAGTTGCTGTCTAGGGCCCCGTACAGGATAAAATTGCTGGCATCGCTGTTTTCATAATAGGTACCCCCTAAGGTACGATATCCACCAACTTTTGTCCATGTCGGTGTTCAGCTGAATAAATGTATTTTTTGGCCCTCCTTTTTGGGCCCCCTAGGCTTACAGTTCAGGATGTGACCCGGCAGCAATTCATTTCATTGACCCATGGCCACATTCTAAAATGATGAGACCATCAAACCTTTTGTCTCTCTTCAGCTGATTAAATGCTCTGGGCCCCCGGTCTATCGCCAGCGTGCAAGAGGGATTGCTGACACAAACAACATGCATAATTTTAATAAGGGCTGAGATGGGGGAAGAGAGAGGGGGAGAGAGAGCTAGAGAGAGTTGCGTCTTTTTATTTTGCATGCGCTTTGCGCGATTTCATTGATTTACGATCGCTCTCTCTTCTCTTTTTGAATCACAAATCAAGCGTTCTTTGTGAGGTAACAAATTTGCAAATAATTCACTTGATTGTCTGCACAATGGTTTCAATATTTGGTGGCCCGATCGGGCCAACAAACATTGGTAAAATGATTTTTTTACTGGCCCGACAGCAATTTTTACTGGCCCCGGGCCATCGGGCCTGTGCTAATTTCGAGCGTTGTATAAGACGTCACAAGGTACACTCTCCATTTCTTTTGTTGGACCAAAGCTTTGGAATAGCTTACCCCAAAAGATCAAAGAACAAAAAACAGGATATTCATTTCGTAAGACCCTCACAATTTATTTGTTGAACATTTATTTGTTGAACAAATAAATCATATTTTACATAAATTATGCTTTTCATTTGAATGTATACGATGTAATTTTAGGAATTATTATATAAGCTTTTGTAATACTAGATAATAGAGAGAACCGATCTACTTCAACTTCAACATACCTTCATTAGATACTTCTTCATTCACCTTCATCAGGTCTATATCCTTTCCCAAGAAGAGATGCAGATCTATGAGATATGGCAGCTCATCGGGACAGACGATGGAGTACGCTGTGCCGATTCTTCCTGCCCTAGCCACTCGACCTATGAAGGAGAAGAAATGTTAACTTGAATGAATCTTTATAGAATGGTATTAACTTTTAGTTTCTTCCTAGAAAGGGTTCTAGAAAGGGTTCTCTTTCCCTCCACATGATATGATATCACTTCCAAGGAAGAGATGGAGATCTATACAACATGCCCCAAAATTAATTACAACAGGACTTTCTGCAACGATAACTTTAAAATAGTAGATCAATCAGAATGATACTTCAGGGTATGAAACTATAACTTATTACCTACATCTTGCAGAAAACCCTATTCAATTTGCTTCAGTGGTCATGGAGAATGAGGATCTTTTGTCAATCATGTCATGTGTCCATTTTCGTTCATAACGCGTGAACACAATGGACAACACGTCTCCTTACATTACAAAACCTGGAGGGAAGGGACATCTGACATGATTGACAAAAGATCCTCATTCTCCATGACCACTGAAGCAAATCGAATAGGGTTTTCTGAAAGATGTAGGTAATAAGTTATAGTTTCATACCCTGAAATATCATTCTGATTGATCTACTATTTTGAAGTTATTGTTGCAGAAAGGCCCGTTGTAATTAATTTTGGGACATGTTGTATAGATTATGGCAGTTCATCAGGGCAGATGATTGAGTACCCTGTACAAGTTCTCCCTGCCCTAGCAACTCGACCTATGGAGAAGGAAATGGATTAGGTTAGGGTTAGGATTAGATAGTACTTAGTACTTAGATAGTTCATTTCAACCATAAATATCTCCATAATTAGGGAGACATATATGACAAATCAAAACCCATTTCATTCTTCTTTTACCAAACAAAAAAGGTACACGAGAAATGTAAAAGCTCCAAGTGACTTTGGCTGAACTTGTCAAAGGTAAAGGATCACTTTGGACTTTGCCAACTAATGTCACACACGTCATTACATCATTACGTAACTACGTCATAATCAAATCCATTCAATCCATGAATATAATCAAATCCAATAACATAAATTTCACAACAAAATCTGGGCAACATTGGTCTAAAGCTTTTTTTTTTTTTATGAAGCTGGATCTAAAATAAACTTGAACAATTGTGATTGTTTCTTACCAACTCTGTGGACAAAGAGCTTTGGCTTGCCAGGGAAGTGGAAGTTGATGACGATGTCCAGCATGGGGATGTCGATGCCACGGGCTGCGATGTCAGTGACCAGGAGAATATGGGTCTTCTTATGAGTGAACTTGGCGATGTTGATCTTCCTAGCTGCCTGGTCTAGAGCACTGAAGATGTATGTGCAACTGATACCCGCTTGCGCTAATAGCTGTCAATGAACAAGGGTAAATCAATTGTCATTGATTGTAAATTATACAAAATCCCTTCAATTAATCTGTTATCAATTATCGATGAGCAGTTTCTTGTGCGTCAACTTGGCGATGTTGATCTTCCTAGCTGCTTGGTCTAGAGCGCTGAAGATGTATGTGCAACTGATACCTGCTTGCGCTAATAGCTGTCAATGAACAACGGGTAAATCAATTATCGTTGATTGTAAATACAAAATCCCTTAAATTAATCTGTTATCAATTATCGATGATCAGTTTCTTGTGTGTCAACTTGACGATGTTGATCTTCCTAGCAGCTTGGCTGGGAGCACTGTAGATATATGTACAACTGATGCCTGCCTGTTGACCAGGAATCTGTATACAAAAACCCTTAATTAGATATGATATCAATTATCCATGATCAGTTTATTGTGAGTGATCTTAGTAACGTTGATCTTCCTTGCGGCTTTGTCGAGGGCACTGAGCTATAAGTGCAACTGAGCCTGCTTGCGCTAATAGCTTTAAATGAAAGAGGATTAATCAATTATCACCCTGTCAATTGTACATACAAAAACCCTTAAATTAATCAATTATCGACTAGCTAGCAGTTTCTTGTGAGTGAGCTTTGTTCATTCAATTCAATAAGGGTTTATTCAGATGACGTTCTTGCAGCCGAAGCTGAATTGCATGGTCATTTACAAGGTAAAAAGCATCATTATGGTTAAAATACAGCAATGCACAGGTAAACATCAAATATAGATTACATATCAAAGAGTAAATAGAAATATACTAGATAAAGTCATACGTATAATTAAAAAGCAACATAATTAAACATCAAAACAAATATACGACATGCATGCGAGTTACTGTTGTGAATAATAATCATTTAAAATGCGAACAAAATAGGGAATAGAGCTATTCTTAAATCGGTTGGTTTTACAATTAAATTGAGTATATTTCTGAACATTTCGTAAATTAAAATTAACAATTCTTTGACTTGGCAGCCACGAGGAACAAAATTCATGTTTTTCTAAGTTAATGGCAAAATCAAAACAAAGTTTATTCCTACGTTCCTCCAATGTTAATAAATTGCACAATTCCAAAGCATGATTATATGATTCATAATAAAGTCCCAAAATAATTCTACATGCCCGTTTTTGTATTCGTTCAATATCATCTGTTTGTTTGATTGTTAAATTGGAATGAAAAAGTGGTGCACAGTACTCTAATATTGGTCTTATATATCCAATATAAACAATAACGAGATCACTAATGAGTAAATTAAAACGTTTCAAGGTACGTAACATATATAACTTTCTATTGCACTTCTTTATCATTTCCTTTACTTGAGTATCCCATTTTAAATCACATTGAATATAAATTCCAAGAACTTTAATTACATTTTCTTCATTTAAAAGTGTCCCATTAATATACAACAATTGGCGAGTTTGAGTTTTCATAAAAGAGACTGTCATGACAATGCATTTAGTTGGGTTTAATTTCATGTTATTGAGTAAAGACCAATTCTCTAGTGACAATACTTCTGATTGCAATTTTGATATTTGTGTACAAGTCCGACTTTCTACAATAGTTAAATCATCAACATACTTATAAAAAGGGAGTAAACAATCATGACATGCATCATTAACCATTATTAAGAATAAAATAGGCCCCAACTTTGTACCTTGAGGAACTCCTACATTATTAATTTTTACATCAGAAATATGACCTTTATATCTTACTACTTGTTGGCGGCATTCTAAAAAATCAACTATTAATGAAATGACACATGGTCGTACACCCAATTTAACAAGTTTACAAATTAAAATATTATGATCGATCCGGTCAAACGCTTTAGAAAAATCAGTTAAAACTATAGTTGAAATTGTTTTTTGTTTATCTGCATTTTTATATAGATTATGTAACATCCCAATTAAATAATGGCAAGTTGAAAGGCCTCGACGATTCCCATACTGATTTTTATCAATCACATCACCAATATCCTCCCACAACCACTTAGCAATGAAAGTTTCTACTATTTTAGCAAAATAAGAAGTTAGGGCTATGGGTCGTAATTCAAGAAGAGTTGGTGGATATGATTTGGGTACTGGTATTATTTCGGCATACTTCCAAACTTGCGGAAAACCCCTTGTTTAAATGCAAAATTAAGAATACAACATAATGGATAAGATAACTCATAAGCAAATTCATGTTAAATTCGAACAGGCAAGTCGCCTAAAATAGTTGATTTCTGCAAATTGAGTTTACGTAACAAATCATACACGTCTTTCGGTTCTATTATTGGGCAATCAACAGGTGAAGGTAAATATGCTCGGCCGTCATCTGGCAAAGAGGCGTATCTCGAAAATAGGCCATTTTTTTTTTATTGCCTACTTGGGGTTTTTGAGGTCAAAATTTTCATTGGGCCAAATTTCAGGAGAGCTCGAGTTATAGTTTCTGAGATATCGGGGGCCCTCTGTACCCGATTGCATAACTATCGTCGTATTCTGTACGGCAAAAGGGCGTATCTATACATACGCCCCTGTCTGTGGAAATCTTGTTGGTTTCTGCTCGGTATCCGTCTGTCAAAAGGATGTATGTTGACATACGCCTTTGGCAAACAAAAAACGTCGGAAAATTTGCGATATATTTTAGTTAAGAGGATGTAAGTATAGATACGCCCTCGTGTAATTTTCAACGATGGTGCAGGAAATGATACCGCATGGCGGATGATTAAATGCCGGATCGGATCGGATGCATGCGACGGTACGTCTGAAAAATCACCGGATCCATATCCAACATTACGTTGCATACTTTTGTGCATTTCAACAAACGGCGCACAAAACACCATGACCCTGGACCATGACGCCTCCAAATTACACTGAAAATCTGGCCAGCTGATCGAACATAAGGTTTGTATAAATACTCTGACTTTTACTTTTATTGTATTTTACGATGGCCAATGTACCGATGTTCTTTTATGACAAACTCTTTCTTCTCTACACATTTCTCATGCACTGCTGCACTGCACGCTACAAGTAGGCGTAGTTGCCAGGGAACTTGGCCGGGCCCGGCCCGGGGGAGAATTACCCAGCCAGAAAAGGGACAGGCCTAGCCCTAGGGCTGACTTTGAAATTAGATTTGCCGAGAATGAGAATGCACTGAACTAGAGTTAGCACTGAACATGTGACTCGAAACTTATAACAAACGATATATCTGCATTTTGCTCATAAAATATGTGTATCTTGCTGTTGTTTTTTTGTTTTTTTTTCACGATAATTTGACTCAAATTTTGAAATTTTAATTTAAATTTTAGAAGACTTGATTCTCGCTTTTGTTATTGTAGATCTATGAATAGTACGACTACGCTCAGCTCAGTAGTTAATTTCGAAAGACCGATTATTATCGCTCAACACACGGGAATGAGCTGAATTTAGGCCCATTTCTTGTGCGCTGTGTGTAAATGAAATGTCCACAGCTTACAAAAAACCATTATGCTGTCGTGGTTGGAATATCAAATGGTCCTTTCAATAACAAAAGTGAATACAAATGGTATAGTTTGATATCTGAAACATTGCAGTGTTTTTGTTTGTTTGGCGATTCATACTTTGTGCACGCGCGGACAATTTTTAGATCTGTACTTTCCTCCACCAAGGCAAGGCCCTTGTCTTGATCTAGTATACGAGTATGAGCGGCACCACTCGGCCAATAGACTGCATCAAATTCATTTGCATTTTTCTTACTCTGGAATCGTTTAATTATTTTCCTTTGCCGGTTTTTTCAACTCGGCTAGATCACATATGAGAAATTTCAACCCCAGGGGCCATGCATCATGCCCATGCGTTTGCTAGATTTTGATCACGAAATCCCTAATACTATAGACTAGTCTTGCAGTTGCAGCATAATTGCCTAAAAGTTACTCTTGTACTACTACTTTTAGTAGTTAAAAGAGCTCCCGATCCCTAAAATCCGACTTTCCTTTTGATTTTGTGTTGCCTGACGGTTATGAGGACCTCCTGATTTGCCTCATCAGAAACTAATGCAAATTCAATGAATTTTAGAATGTCATGTGAGTAATTGACTATCTGTATCAGTTGAAAATACAGTATTTTAAGTCTATGTTAAGCTGTAAAAGTTTTAAATTGAACTTGTCATGACAGCAACATTGTATTGTTCATCTTTGACATCACGCTTTCTTAATTTCAAGTTTCAACCGCTGAATATACCTGATTTCATATATGTTGGTGCAAATAAATCAAATAAAAGGCAACTGATAACAAGCATACATTCATACATTTAATTTGATAACTGAGTGAGAGTTTTAAATTGATGATGAGATTCACACATGTAATGAATTACAGTCTCGTTTAGTTGAACAGAAACATCAGTTTCCATGCCGGTTGCCCGATTTGGTATGATTGGGCAAGCAAACTAGTCCTTTTATGAAAAATTAACTTGCCCTACATCAATGTGTACCTGCCCCGGGCAAGTGCTACTGTCGAGACCTGGTTTACCATTTCGTGACCCACTGGCACGGATAGAATTGGTGCACGGATAGAATTGGTGCAAACTGCAAATCTTTCTCAACAAAATTTCTGCTGCATTTGTGCTACAGCAGATTGTAAGCCTATCCATGATTTTCTCCGGCTCTCCATTCCACATTGGATGAATGGAAATGGGTGTTGGTACTTATACTATAGACCAGCAGCCCAGATCCAGAGGGGTTTGGTACATCAAAAAGCCTACTGATTTCTGGACATGTATGAACATTTAGAGAGGAATGTCTTACCATGGACGACCGGACCGTATCTGCCAGGGTCTTCCCACCATCCCCGGGGCCAAGGCTCCTTTGCGGCTTGCGCCTCCAAAATATGGCCCCTGGGAAATACTCCATTGTGCGAATGTACCCTTGTTATCTGCTCACTGCGGGGTCAGGGAATCGCGAACAAAAGAAAACAATACTCGTGCATCTTGCGTTCTTCAGAAAACTTCATTTTGGCTGTTTTGAAGTACAAAATACATGTTTAATGCATTTAAGATACCGTCCCAAACATCTCTTTAGAAATAGTTTAAATTCTTTTCTTGACTACGTTTACATTTACTTAAAGGCAAAAATTCAGAGCCCTTAATTATAAAGCTTGCCAGAATGTATCTAATTCTAAATTTGTTGATAACCAATTTGTATTTTTAAAATGAATTCTTTTTATAATTATATTATTGTTCCCATTTTTATGCATTTAGGACTAATTCAAGATCATGGAACTGATGACGGCATGAGAGCAGTTCTTCACTTTTCCAGTGGAGCAGAAAGGACAATAACAAATAAGGTATGTCTATTTATGTGACACATTTGCTCATGCCACATTTTTCTTGCCCAAAGAAAAAACGTGAATACATGTAAGTACATGTTATGGCAAATGCAGATGGGAAAACAGTTATTGAAGTGTCCATTTTTCCATGAACATCGTACAGGCATAAAACATGTTCATTCTGTGTAGGATTCCAAACAAGTTGGTTTACCGTCCACCTTTCAAATATTTACAGGAAAAAGTTACAACAAAATATAAAAATTGCCCTGTACAATAGGTATGCCACTATTTGCCAGAACGTGATTTGCCATAGTGTTGCACTTACAGCAAGCTTGCTTACAGTCTTGTTTAGTTGAAAATAAATATCAGTTGCCCGATGGGCAAGCAAACTAGTCCATAAGTTAACTTGCCCTACATCTATTTGTACATGCCCCATACATCGTGACCCACTGGCAATGCTAGATATTGTGCAAATCTCCCTCAAAAGTTATATATTTCTGAAAATGTGTTTGTGCTGTCCAGCAGATTGCACACATCTATAGGCCTATCCATGATTTTCCCTGGCTCTCCATTCCACATATGGAAATGGATACTGGTGCTTATAGACCGGTAGCGCAGAGGGTTTGGTGCATCGATAAAGCGTACTGGTTTCTGAACAATACATTAGGATGGGAATGTAACAAAACAAATAAAAATTTATATATGAGTCTGCCGGGGTCTAGGGTGGATAAAGTTGTCAATAAGATTTCTAATTTGAGGTACCTCAACGGGATATTAGTGAATTATGCTCTCAAATTTCACATTAAAAATGTGTATTTACTGGAAATCGTACTACTCGTAGTGCAAACCCACCCATAGATTTTCATGTCATTGTTCATCCATTCCAAGTCCGAGATGAAACTTGAAAGCACACATTTGAGTGACAATCTCCTGTTAAAATGTCAGTTTCCTCATGCCAATGGCTCAAATGCAAAATATAAATATGAAATTTATTTGTTTTTTATTACAGCTGCTCTCCATCCAGCCAGGGCAGAGCTGAATTCGACAGTGGGGCCTGCCGTGGTGCCAGTTTCAACCATTGGACTGTATGAGGTGACGAATTCGGCAACCGGAGTCCCCGTCAGGACAACTTCGAGTGTCGAGTCAAACAGTGATTTTGGTCATCGTGACCATCTGGGCAGACGTAGCACCCATTTCAGCGACCGTCAGGACAAGAATGGTACCTGGGCCCAGGGGCCCGATTACGGACCAGCGATATTTACCATGGTAATTAGCATCATTGGTTCTAACTCATTGATATCAATATGCTAGAATAGTATAAAACTCAAAAGAATGTAGCAGATCACACATATACTTCCCTTACTCATTTAACCGTAAAGGCTTGCACAAGAATATTTAGAGATCAGTGGAACTAGGGCTGGTCCTGGGTCATGATCGTGCTCTCGGCCACAGGTCCGCTCATCAAGTCGGGCGTAACATCGGTTACAATCTCTGTGGGGGACGATCTGATGTACGACGCGGATGTGACAATGAGTTCGACCACCGTTATCGTCGTGAAGCGCGCTTCGACCAACCAGGCGGTGGTGATGCTGGAATTCTGCATCCTACAATTTATTCCCAAATTCTTTGAAATTTTGTTCAATACTAACTCATAGCCTAGGACACATACAAATGTCAAATTAGCACATAACATATTTGACCAGGATTAATATTTTAATCGTGCTTTTCACGTTTTAGGGGTTACTGACTTTTGTCCATGTCTTTTTTTGGTAACGCGAGTTACCAAACAGGATTCTTCTGTAAAGGTTCCTAAATATAGCTCTGTCAGTCTTTTTTGTGTTATCTAGTTAGTGCAAATCTACTTAATCCTTGGTGATAAAATCAGCCTAGACAGTTCGATAAAATAATGTGAGTTACTGCACATTGAAGTAGTTGATGTACCATAAAGTGTAACGCGAGTTACCGTGGAAATGCCCTTATCACCTTGAAAATTTCAAACTTAGATAAAGGAGGATCTTTTGTTATTATGGAGGAATATGGACACACCATAATACTAGTAGTGTTGATTCAACTGTAGTTTCTGTTATTAGCTGAAATAAATTTTGGTTAAAAATATGAGATTTAGAATGTTTGTATTTCCTGAATGAAGGTATCTTAATCTAACTTCTATAAAATTTGATCATCAGAAATCATGTTTAAGTATGTTTTTTCATCAAATAAAAATTACTCAGATTACAGTGCTTGAATGGGCGGCAATCTTTGAAGTGGCCCGTTTCTCCCTTGTTTTAAAACTGCTAAAGCCATTTTCCAAATCTCTGTCACTCATTTTCATAGGGTTTGCCTTCGTCTGAATATGACAAATTATGTACAATTTTAAAGGTAACGAATTTTACTGTGATGGGGGCCATCTAAAAAGTACATATGCATATTTTGGTCCAAAATTTACCATGTGGTCCACCCCCCCCCCCCCCCCCCCCCCCAATCTCTTGGGATCGCGCGTAACTTCACCGCTCGCCGGGTAGTCTCCATCATGTGTTCAGTCGTTCCGGATCCTGCATGCAGCGCACTGTGCAGCCATTGCTTGCTTGAGACACGAAGCCTTTCAAACAATGAGACCCCCCTCCCCCTGTATGCATACCATACACATCGGTGCGAACCCCCCCCCCCCCCCCCCTTTTGTGCGTACATACTTTGTAGATGGCCTATAACCATGTCTAAATTGCCTACGAAGGACCACTTATTGGTCTTATTGTGGTGTAAGGTCACAAATCATCTTCTCAATTACAGCAAATTTGTATATGAATTATAGTTTTAGCATTTCTGACATGATTTAAACAGAATTATCATTTATGGTAACGTAACATGCTGTTCAAATTACCTTGATTACGAAATTTCTGACAGGACATACATTAAATGATCACGGTGGACGATCGTATCTTCAACTTATGCTGTTAGGTAAAGACAAAATCCTGTCTCGTTCTCGGATCGGTAGAATTCAAAAGTCATAACAGGATCTCGGATTTATGCATTCAACTATTATTGTACTATTTTTTGTTTAAATGTACACTGATAGCAATTTGTTTATTTTAAATTTGAATCTTAGACTTAAATTTTCAATTTATCCGCATAGAGCGTACATGTACATAATATAGAATAAAGTAACATTTTCATGAATTGTGCTCTAATTTATTATTGTACCTTTTTAAAAATTATTTGTTATGTATTATGTTTTTCATTGTGACTTTTAGACTTAAATCTTCTAATTGGCAATACACTATTATTTTTTTTCACTGTATAAAAGTCAAATTGGCAACTATGCAAAAAATAGAAGACTAGTTTGGACTTTGGATGAACTTGGAACAATTGAGCTAACATGTAAAAATGGCAAGTTAAAATAAGATGTTGCCAATTTGGAGTTGCCAATTTGAGTGTTTATGTACTAAAATGTTGTTACTTCTTAATGGGTTAAAATAACAACTGTAAATTTTAGTTTTAAAGGGGACCACCAGGCAAAGAACAACACATTATTATATGTTTTGGTACCGTTTTGTGATATCAGATACCCAACATTTTGCAAAGGGTTGTGTAATTCATAAACAAAGCAATTAATTTCCACTACTTACGGAACCACTGCTATTTCCTGGTTCCATACGGGCCAACCATTTGCGAGTGCGCCAATGCTATTCACGCGCACGTTTGTAAACAATAGATTCCCGGGCGATTCGTTCGCTCTGCACACGTTGCAATTCACCGCACACATAGCAGTCTGCGTAATTCAAACCGCATGAACGCATGCTTTAGCATGGTGATGCGTTTCCAATTATATATTTGTTTTTCTGGAAACATATTTTTGTGAACTTGTTGATGGAATGGAATACTAAAGATGTTACCTTTCTTTAATAAGAATATTATTTTTGGGTGGTGGTACCCTTTAAGTTGAGTGAGGTTTAAGTTTAATTTTGTTTGAAGTTTATGTGTATGTACACTTACATGTATGTAAAGCATTATTATGTGTTATATGCGAAAATGATCACTTCACGGAAATGCACGTTTTTCCAAAATGCTCAACATTTGCACTTGTAAAAAAAAAAATGATGTTTTTAGCTAATATATTGGCCATCATTTGCAACACTGTTCCCATCCTCCATAATAGGTTATGAAAATCAATTTTGGAAGACATATTGACCTTTGGGCCCACTGTCTAAATGGGCATAAAATATGACAGGCAGTAAGACTTCTCATTCATCAAGCATTGACTTGGTAAGATTGACAAAAATAGGAACCTGACATGGTCTCACTCAAAGCGCCCTAAAACAAAAACTACACGTCCAAAAGTACTTTTCTTGGTATCGTTGTTTATTAGAAAGGACCCTTTATCAAATTTTACAACTATGAGAGCATTTGAAATTGAATGATTCTTATTTCACATATATTATCTTATTTAATGAACTTTCAAATGGAATTAAAACCAATGCTGCATGAGTATAGGTATTTGTCCTGCAACGGCCTGATTGAGAATTACTATGTTCATGTCAATTTTCTTGTTTGAAAAAGATATGTAATATCTGTATACATTTATTTGCATTCAAATAACCTTTATTTTTTTCATGATAATGGAATGTGGGTTGCGTTCATATTTGTGTTGTTATTCTTTCATGTACATTTCTACATGACTGAATTTTCATTTTTACAGGGTTTGAAATTCATGCTTCTACGCACGGTTAATCTATGCACTTATTCATCATACAAAATCCTGTACGAATGATGTTGCTACGGTAACAAGGATGATCTATATAAATAATAAATATATATATATTTTTAAAATCACGATGTCCAGAGCCCCTTTGTATATGACTTGAAAGTTCTTGGTTGTCTGGGTTGTGCTCATTGACTGACTTGCATGTAATTGGGTGTGATTTGCATGTGTACATGTGAGGATAAAACAGAAAAAACAAGTATTCGTTATGCAATAGTGGTGAAGTGTGATTTCATCAAAAATCTATTTTTAGAAATTGTCAATTTGAACTTCCTTTTCCTAAAGAGCATGAAGGCATGATATCTATACAGTGGCGTAGCGTGGTCGGACTGATTGGGGAGGGGGGGGGGGGGGGGGGGGGGGGCACACCTTATGTATTTCTTTGTTTTTTCCAAAAAATGTCCCCTTATGTTTTCTATTTTTTTCTCCAAATTATTGGGGGGGGGGGGGGGGGAGGGGCACGTCCCCCCCCCCCCCCCTCGTCGCTACGCCACTGAATCTATCCCACATCTAAATGGTCCACTCAGCCCATACTTGTTTTCATTTGCATCACTTCAAACTGACTAAAATGGTTCGTATAACTCATTGCACTATTTGTTTTTTCCTTGGGTCTGTGGTTATAATAATTTTGGTCTCACTTAGCGGTCACTAAAATCGAAGTTAGCAAGACTTCATTAGCTGCAGAGCTCTATGCCCTTAGCTAGGCAGGTGACTTGCGAATGGAGAGAGAATAGTACCGTACTCCTGCGGTTACATCCGTAGCTCAAACTGATGTGGTGGCTCTAAATATGAAACTGAAAACAACAATCGTATTGGCCACCCACTTGCTCGATTGATTACGTTTCCAATTTTGAGCCACCATATATCGGACGTAACCAGTACCGATAAGACGAGTCGCAGGAATGCGATATTCTCTCTCCAATCACGTCACAAGTCGCCCCTAGCTAACGGCATAGCTGCTGGTGAAGTCCCGCTAACTTCTTTTTCAGCGACCGTGATTATTACGTCGCAGCGACGTAAACATCGATTTAAGTGGTACACAAATTACTTACAGTTTGACAAAAATATTACAACAGACCATGAATGATAAGAAAAGAGTGCAACTGCAAGGAGTTACCAAATACGAACCTTTAGTCAGTTACTTAAGTCTTAGAAGTGATGCAAATGAAAACCGTCAGCGTCATTGACAGACTGACTCAAGACTTGTCATGTCATGTCATGTCTGCCCCAATTTACTAGTAATGATGGATTTTAAGGACACCTAAGTATTTGCGCGCACGAACCGTATATATAATACTGAAATAAATCCAAGATAATTGTCTACTCATGAATTAGACTAACTTACTTGTATTAGTAAGCTATTAATTCTGACGACGGCGCGACCAATGCATGCATATGGCGTACGTTAATTACTATATTACTGGATGGTGCCGCGCCGCACCGGATATCCGGATCGAACCGTAGTCAGACACGTCACATCCATCAAGTCAGCTCCCAAAAAATATCATCTCAATGGCATATAAAATTGTACAAAAGGAAGGCGTATCTTTAGATAGGCCCTTCTGCCAAACAAATGTGGACTATTTCGTAGTCACATTTGTAAGGCAGAAGGCGTATCTAAAGATACGCCCTTCTGCCAGACGATAGCATGACGATACCGGGCGATACTTCCACGTATATATAGATACGCCCTTCTGCCTGACGATAGCATGACGATACCGGGCGATATTTCCACGTATCTAAAGATACACCCTTCTGCCGTACAAAAGCAACTAGGAATTTGTTCAAATTTGTTTGGCAGAAAGGCGTATCTTTTTTTAAATGGTCCTAGACAAAGAAATATCAAGTTTAGAATCAATTTTAAAATTTAAAAATAATATTTCATATGTCGGCTTTCAACTAGAATCAACCCCGCAATAAAAATTCTACGTCCAAAGCTTCAACAGAGGGTTGAATATGTCAAACTTTAAAGGCGTTTTTCTCGGTGTTGAGATCCCGGCGCGACACTCGAGATACGCCCTTCTGCCTGACGGCGGCCGTGCTGGTAACTTTGTTTTATCAAGTTTCGGGAGATCTGCTGCCACAGATAAAAACTTATTATTAATACAATTAGCTGCTTCCTTAAAATGTTCAGGTTGATCAGCTGCAAGACCTGGTATGTCGATCGATGGTTGATCTTGAGGTCCTTGGGTAATGAGTTTTATATGTCGATACCAATCAGCAGGATTATTTATTTTAAGTGTATGAATTCTTCTATTATAAAATGAGTCCTTAGCCAATATTATTGCATCTATAACTTTATCTCGAAAGTATTTCCATAGCTCGATATCATCAAATCGATCTTCCTAGAAGCTTGGTCAAGGGGACTGTAAATGTACAGCTGATGCCTGATTGGGCTTATACGTGTAGCTCTGTAAATGTCAGTGGGTAAAACAATTATTGACCTGTTAATTTAAATAAACTTTTATTAATTATTCCTTCCAACACTCTACATAACATCCGTAGATAAATTGAGGATTTCTATCTTATGAGTAAACTTTACCACGATTTGTAAGAAGAAAATATGGAACAATTCTGAGAGAAAATATATTTGTAATTCTCACCTGTCTGGTGTATTCCACATGATGCCTGGTTGATAAGAAGACAACTGTCAGCTGGCCGGGTTGGACGACATTGCGCAATAGGTGAAGCAGCACTGCCATTTTGTCATTGCTGCGTGTGTACAGGTACAGGTTCTAAAAATCAGAATGATATAATCATGGGTGAATAATACAAAAATTAACACAAATTAATTTTAAATAATTTTAATTAAAGATACTTATGAATTTCAACTACTTTGAAGATAAGTAATTCCCTCAGCAGGAATAATTGCTCTTATAATAATCACCCTAAAAAAATACCCTCAATCAATTATTCAAACAATCTCTGAAGACGTTTCTTTTTGTATGATTTATTTTTGTATATACGGTATGTTTCCTTTATTATGTTTATATTAATTAGATCTTATGCTTGTACTGTATAATTATGTGAAGCGCTTAGAGAATACATTGTGTATTATTAAGCGCTATATAAATCTAATGTATTATTATTATTATTATCATTAATTCAGTTGAAGACTCCATATAACAACGCTTTGTAAGCTCTATGTAGCCAGCAAAGAGAAGTTCTTAGCAAATCTTGAAAATAGCACTGAAAGGCACGAGGGAAGTAGCAGAATTCAAGAGGGATGAGGCAATGCATAGGACTGTATGGGGGTTGGTTAAGGGGTGTACGTACAGGAGGTAGCATTCCCATTCAATTGTTCGTTAAAGGGGACCACCAGATACAGTTACAACACATAATTATACGTTTTGGTACCTTTTTGTGATATCAAATAGATACAAAGCAATTAATTTCCATCACTTACGGAACCACTACTATTTCCTGGTTCCTGGTTTGTGAGTGCGCCAATGCTATTCACGCGTACGTTTGGAGACAATGGAATCCCGGGCGATTCGTTCGCTCTGCATAAATTAGTCTCGTACATTCAGACCGTGCTTTAGAATGGTGATGCGTTTTCCGATTATATATTTGTCTCTGGTAACATATTTTTGTGAACTTGTTGATGGAATGGAATTCTAAAGATGTTACCTTTCATTTATAAGAATATTATTTTTGGGTGGTGGTACCCATTAATCTTTGATTCTACATCCAGCCTGACTAGTGTAGGTTCACCGAGTCCAGCGCTAGCAAATTCCACCAGACATGGATTGGAATTCTAGAGGGATGGGGTAATTTGGACCTGAGGAGGGTGGGGTGGGTAGGATTGGGTTGTAAAGGGGTGTAAAGGATGTAAAATTTACCTTCAACTGTTCACTAATCTTTGATTCTATATCCAGCCTGACTAGTGTAGGTTCACCGAGTCCAGCGCTAGCAATTCTACCAGACTCTTGGGGAGGGTCGCTGAAAAGAGAAGGGTCTGACGGGAATCTGGTCGTCGGGAGACACGGAATGGCTTCAAGAGGGATGGGGTAACGGAAAGAACCGAGGAGGGCGGTTGGGGTGCAGGGGGTGGGGTGGTAGGATTGGGTTAAGGGGTGTAAAGGAGGTAATATTTACCTTCAACTGTTCACTAATCTTTGATTCTTTATCCAGCCTGACTAGTGTAGGTTCCCCGAGTCCGTCGCTAGCAAATTCTACCAGACTCTTGTAGCTGAGAAGAGAAGGGTCTGACGGGAGTCTGGTAGCCGGGAGACACGGAATGGCTTCAAGAGGGATGGGGTAATGAAAAGAACCGAGGAGGGCGGTTGGGGTGCGGGGGGGGGGGGGGGGGGGGGTGGGGGGACGGAGTGGGTTAAACGGTGTAAAGGAGGTAATATTTACCTTCAACTGTTCACTGATCTTTGATTCTACATCCAGCCTGATTAGAGTAGGTTCACTGAGTCCAGCGCTAGCAAAATCCACCAGACTCTTGGGGAGGGTCGCTGAGAAGAGAAGGGTCTGACGGGAGTCCGGCAGTCGGGCGAGGATCTCGGTCAACTGCTCGGAGAATCCCATCTCAAACAACCTGGGCAATAGTAAAGAAGTGACAGTTGCTGTGATTTGTATACATTCAATATTTTGATTTATATAGCAGGGCTCCACACTCACCTTTTTAGTCAGGGGCCCGGTCAGGCCAGTGAAATAGTTTCTTCCCCTATTCTGGTGGCCCGAAAGAAAATTAACTGGCCCAAATTTGTATTTCATGAGTAAGCTTTTTTACTATTCAAAATATCACTCTTTCCTTATCAAACCGTTGATTACAGATGAAGCATGACATAAAAGAGAACAAGATGTTTTCATTTTGTCAATGTCGGGTTGAAAATCTGCTTGCCTGATCGGGCCACCAAAATATGACTTTTATACATTTTGCTGGCCCCAAGAACAATTTCACTGGCCCCGGCCCAGCGGGCCAGTCCGAGTGTCAAGCATCTAACACGATTGATAATCATCTCTTAGCGCTTACCATTACATTACATTATGTTTACCGTTACTCTCTTAATAAGACATTTGTACTATATCAGCGACTTTGATAAAGTAGGTGGCAATCTTCTTAAAAAGTATACTGATGACACGTGATAACAAGTTTAAAATTGATCCATCATCCAGTTCTCAAGATACCACAAGGACGAAAATGGGACGAATGGACAGACGGACAACCCAAAAAATTGTACCTCCTGCAACTACACCCGAGCAGGCATAACAATTGTAGAATATGATGGCTGACAAATTTATATGCCGAGAGTCGATATAGGGCCTACATTTTATATGCCCTTACTTTGTTTGGGATCTCAAACGATTTGCTTTCTGCAAAGGTTTAAAAGTGAATACAGTGCTCACAGATAAGACTGTTGCGCTACGCTCCTTACCCGTCTGCCTCATCAAAGACAATGCATTCCATAATTAGGGAGAAATTTGAAAAATCAACACCCCAATTCATTCTTCTGTCAACATAAGGCAAACAATAAGGGACAACAGAAGTTTGAAAGCTCCAAGTGATTTGGTTGAATTGGACAAAGTTAATTTATCACTTTAAGTCTAATTCCTACTATTGCACTACACTACTTACCGGTCTGCTTCGTCAAAGACAACGTATTCCACCTGCAGCAGTTTGAGGTCCATCTCCACCAGGACATGAAGCAGTCGTCCAGGAGTAGCGATCAGGATGTCAGGGTTCTCATGGAGGGCAGCAAACTGGTCACCCATCCTGTCTCCTCCCAGGATCACCTCAGCTTGTAAATCAGTGTATCGACCAAGCTATAGAAATAGAGAATACAACAATTTTAATTGACATTTGAATCAGATGAAAGATCTACACAGATCTAACCCTAGCTCATGAAGTAGTCGTCCAGGAGTAGCGATCAGGATGTCAGGGTTCTCATGGAGGGCAGCAAACTGGTCACCCATCCTGTCTCCTCCCAGGATCACCTCAGCTTGTAAATCAGTGTATCGGCCAAGCTATGGAAATAGAGAATACAACAATTTTATTGTAATTTGAAATCTATTAGGATCTAACCCTAGCTCATGAAGCAGTCTTCCAGGGTTAGCGAACAAGATGTCAGGGGTCTGATAGAGAGCTGCAAACTGGTCACCCATCCTGTCTCCTCCAAGGATCACCTCAGCTTGTAAATCAGTGTATCGACCAAGCTATACAAATAGAGAATACACAAATTTAATTGACATTTGAGTCGGATGAAAAATCTACACAGATCTAACCCTAGCTCATGAAACAGTCTTCCAGGGTTAGTGATCAAGATGTCAGAGTTCTCATAGAGAGTTGCAAACTGGTCACCCATTCTGTGTCCACCAAGGATCACCTCAGCTCATAAATCAGTGCAGAAATAGAAATAGAGAATACAAAGATTTAATTGACATTTGAGTCAGATGAAAAATCTACAAAGATCTTATCCTAGCTCATGAAGCAGTCTACCAGGGGTGGCAATCAAGTCCAACTCTAGACTTTATATTCAACTTAAAAGTCAACTTAAAAATTAAACAATAAAGTCTTTGTGATCTTACCTCCTTGGTGAACTTGAGAGTCTGCAACGCCAGTTCCCTGGTCGGTGAGAGGATTAGCGCCCTGGCTCCGCTCTGTGCTGATCTCCTCTGCAGGCGCTCCAGCATAGGCAGCAGGAAGGCAGCTGTCTTCCCGCTACCTGTCCTGGCCATACCCACCACATCCTGACCCTCCATTACAAGGGGAATACACTGAAGGAATAAAAAGATACCAAATGAGGATTCAATTGAAATATTACTGTTCTGTTATGTCACGTCATTTCAAAGATTAGCATGGGCAGCAGGAAGACAGCCGTTTTCTCGCTACCTGTCCTGGCCATACCCACCACATCATGCCCTTCCATGATGATAGGTACATAAACTGAAAGGAAAAGAAACATCATAAATAAGCAATGTATAACAATCTTTAAAAGGTGCTAATGAAATGTTATTGATATGTTATCAGTCATGTAAATGCAACCATCTTGATTACATGATGAACTACTCTCTTTCTCTAATGTGCCAGCACTTTTCTTTATTTTATTATGGATTTCACATAAATGTTTGTTATCTATTTTCCTATCCTGGCCATCCCAACTACATCCCACCTTCCATGATGATGGGAATATACTGCAAGGGACAACATAATTGTTACAAATAAGCTCTTTGTAATATGAGAAGGAGCTGCAGAAATTTCATAGTTATGTTACATTATGTCAAGTTTATGCAATAATCTGAGTTATGTTACATAACAGACTACTCACTAATATTCTAAGAGCAATATCACACTTTTATTTATAAATACATATTTCAAGCAAATATCTATTGTCTAAATGTCACATTATTTTACTAAGTGTTTGTGTCATCAAATACATGAAGGAAAATCCCAACACTTACTTTCCTCTGGATTGGGGTAGGAATCTTGTAACCTCTCTTGGTTATTCCTTTGAAGACACTGTGACTTAGACCTACAGAAAACAGAAAATCGAAAAGAACCATGAGGTAGTTACTTTACCAATCAACCAGACATTAAAGGGGGAAATGGGTGAAAATTTAACTTTAAAGGGGACCACCAGGCAAAGATCAACCAGTTTTGGTACCGTTTTGTGATAGCAAATAGATACCCAACATTTTGCAAAGGGTTGTGCAATTCATAAACAATGCTATTAATTACCACCACTTACGGAACCATTATTATTTCCTGGCTCCGTATGCGCCAATGCCAATGCGAATGCGCCAATTTTACGTTTGGAGACAATAGAATCCCGGACAATTTGTTCGCTCTGGACAAAGGTAGTCTTCGTAGATGCAGACCCATGAAGGCATGCCTTAGAATGGTGATGCGTTTCGCAATTATATATATTTTTGTCTGGAAACATATTTTTGTGACCTTGTTGATGGAATGGACTTACTAAAGATGTTACCTTTTATTTATAAGAATATTATTTTGGGGTGGTGGTACCCTTTAACAGATAAGCTTGTTCATTTTGTTATGACTGTGAAGACATTTTAATAATTCCAATCCCCATATAATATCCTGAACAATTTCAAAGTAGAAATTACCAACCATTTCAAGAGTAATGTCTATTTTAAATAATCATTTCAATTATAAAAATTAGCTCATATTGATTATTTGTGCTTGGACATGAACGAATCAGGGTAATTTCGTCATAAACGTTGTCACATGAACAAAGATGAAGTTGGTCAAAAATTAAGCACGGGAATGCTACAGTATGGGTTGTGTGCACACTGCATAACATTAATGTGATTTAACCCAGTGTGTATTTCGGACTGTGCTCAAGGCTTTGGCATTTTGTTTTTGTTTACCCATGGACTGAAATCCTCCAGACTTCTTCTTCTTCCTGTTCTGCTGTTTGACCAGAGCCCTCGTGTCCAGCTCAGCGTCCGAGGCATATCCATCCAGAGTTGGGAAGCCAACAGAGAACTTTACCTGAAGAAACAGAAGACAAATAATCAATTGGAAATCAGTAACAAATACTTTACAGCAGTCCCCCTAGACGGTCATTGGGCTTTTACACAAGTCTGTCTCTTTTGCCTTGGATTAGCCAAAGAAAACATTAGGAAGACACATTTTCATTCATTTTGGGACATTATCATTGAACATGTCATACCTAACGCTATAATGCAAAGCTATACATTTGCAGGAAATTTTTTTTTCCGGACAGAAAACATGACAAAAATCGTACCAGAATTTATTTCTTACCTAAACTTTTACACGACTCTCAATAATAGATCATTATCTTCATAATTCAGGGTCGATTTAGTTCGGATGGGCAAAAAATTCGGAAATATCAGCACTTTTTTAGCCACAGCTGTGTGATAATCCAGAGTAAAAAATGACCGATATACACTGTATGTAGTAACAGTGCAAGTGCGCTACCACACACTCGCACTTGCACTGTTATTACATACAATGTATATCGGCCATTTCGAACTCTGATTATCGCACAACTGTCTCTAAAAAAGTGCCGATATTTCCGAATTTTTTGCCCATCCGAACTAAATCGACCCTGAATTATGAAGATAATGATCTATTATTACGAGTCGTCTAAAAGTTTAGGTAAGAAATCAATTCTGAAAAATGAATGAAAATGTGTCTTCCTAACGTTATCTTTAGCTAGCCTTGGATGCTTGACCCAAGCTCTTGGCCAGCTCAGCCTCAGCATCCAATATCCATTCAGTGTGGGGAAACCAACAAAAAACTTAACCATGTTTACCTGGACGCAGACGCAAAGAAGAAATTTATTAAAGTCAAATAAAGAATTGAATTTCTCAGCAGCAGCCTAGGCTCTGGCAATAAGCATGATAAGGAGAAGTCTAAGTAACATTTACTTAAATCAAGTACATTCCACAATTTCACCACTCAATTTATGATTCAGTCTGTCACTGTCAGTTGTGAAAACTGTTCGTGATTCATCTCGCATTCTCGCCAACATTTTAATTTTTACAATATCAACATTCATAACAAAACATGCATTGTAATTCAGAAGTTTGTTATTCTTGTCTAAAATGTCTTTACGATATAGATGTGTCGACAAGACCCTCACACACAACACATACAATGGCAAGCTCTGCACAGCACGTCCAAGGTCACTCAAGGACTAGTCCAAGAAGACTAAAGGTAGAGACATTTACATTAACATTTGGACGTTTTTTTTTAACATGTCATACCTTTAGTCCTAGTCCATAGTGTACACGTTCTGTATCTAGCCACTTATCCACGCAAAAAAACCTCCAATTTGGTTGGAAATATTTCGGCTACTCACCTGAATTTTCACGACTAGGCAGATGTTTACTCTCTTTCTGCAATTGTGCTGTCCCAAATACGTTTACAAGTTGTAATTCTGGTAAAATTAACACTTTTCCGAGGTAAACACAGCCCGATGTTTGATGACCAAGAATTCCCGTAACATGCTATTCAACGCAATTGCACAATGTAGTATTGTATTCGCCGTGTATAGATATTTGCATAACACACGGCCGGCTCGCGAATATAATACCGTTGCATGTATAACCTGCACGCGCGCGCGCCGTATCCTCTACTGTATATTATATAGAGGATACGGCGCGCGCGCGCGTACAGGTTATACGTACGTATGCAACGGTATTATATTCGCGAGCCGTGTGTTATGCAAATGTCTACACGGCGAATACAATACTACCATGTGCAAGTGAGTTGAATAGCATGTTACGGGAATTTCTCGGTCATCAAACATCGGGCTGTGTTTACCTCGGAAAAGTGTTAATTTTACCAGAATTACAACTTGTAAACGTATTTGGGACAGCACAATTGCAGAAAGAGAGTAAACATCTGCCTAGTCGTGAAAATTCAAGTGAGTAGCCGAAATATTTCCAACCAAATTGGAGGGTTTTTTGGGTGGATAAGTGGCTAGATACAGAACGTGTACACTATGGACTAGGACTAAAGGTATGACATGTTAAAAAAAAACGTCCAAATGTTAATGTAAATGTCTCTACCTTTAGTCTTCTTGGACTACTCAAGGACCAAGAAAAGCAACTTCAAGAAGATATCAAATTCGTACACGCACTGCACTGACCGAACTAACACTATTCTTAACGTATGGGGCAATGATAAAAGATTACCGCGGTGGAGCACTTGTACATTTTCAGTAAAATGCCAATAAAATCTTCTCATCAGAACAATATAATTACCCGTTTCGATTGTGTGTCGTTGTCATCGTCGTTAGCTTGGTGGAGGGCTTCATTTTCTGGTTTCTTGTCCGGATTTTTCTTCCGTTTGTTTCTTTTTACTTCTGCCATCTCTACACGTGTGGTGGTTGTGTGCAACCGTGACGTCACCTCATGAATATGCATAACATTTAAAGGGCCCATAATCACATGAGCTGGTGAACTGAGATGGCGTCGTCATTTATGCGAGGTTTTTGAAGAGAAATTTAGACTGGGACATTTTTGAAAATAAGTAAGAAGCTAGGACGTTCTGTATTTTAAAGTCATAAACGTCATACTGTAATTAGTTGTAAAAGCTGGCGCAAATTTTCGTTTTTTTAACCAGGAAAGCAGTGTAATTCTTTTTCAATGAAACTTTCACACATCATTCGGACATATCTTACAATGATTTTGGCAAAGGACGGTCTCAAATGTCATTTTGGGCAATATCTGACACTTTACAGGTGCACCTTGAATATACCCCCAAAAATTGAAACACATAAAGGGAACATCTTTTACAAACTAAGATATTAAAAGAGTTTATCCCCCACGCTACCGCTTAATCTATCTCTTAGCAGGTCTCTTTTGCATCGTGACAAACAATTCCATGAACATTGTCATGCAGCAGAATATTATAAAGAATCTCGTAGGTGGCATTTATAGGTTGATATGTTGGAAATGCTTTATGCTGGTACCATTATTTCTAGAGCAAATTTGAGCATGGGACATGATATCAGACCACCCTAATCCCGCATCAGCTGGCGTAGCGTGGTCGAACTGTTTGGGGACGCGAATTATTGGACAGGTGGCACACTGTATTTCTTTATTTTGTACAAGGATTTTCCTCGTATGATTGTTTTTTTTTTAAATTAAATTATTGGTGGTACGTGCCCCCCCCCCCTCCCTCCCTCCCCCTTGCCCCGGCGCTACGCCACTGTCTTATCCCTGCTCATCCAACTACAGTCAAACCTGTATGTATATAGTGCCCACCTAAAAGAAACAAGAAAAGATGCCACTGTAGAAAGGTTTAATACCAAGAATTATGCCTGTCAATAAAACTATTGTTGTTTGTTTGTTGTTTTTTGTTTTTTTTTACTTAGGAGGGGGTAGCGGGAGGGGGTATAGCGGGAGAGGGTGACGGGAGGGGGTGATGAGGTGAGAGGAAACCGATAAGTGGGATGTATTGTTAAATAACTATGACTGAACACTGCCATTACTTGTAAATTAAAATGCTTTTTTTTTCTTTGGACCCCATGGAAGAACAGGACCATTTTAAAAAATGGGCCTGAAATGGTCTTTCCAACCGTTTTTGTATATTTTGTATTATTTGCTTACTGTATTGAAATGTACTTTATATGTATTTTGTTAAACTTGTATGTATATTTGAATTTCGGAAATAAAAACAAACAAACAACATAGACACGTTCCAACAATTAAGTGTTTGGTGGCCCTGTATAGGCAGGTTTGCTGTTATAGACAGGTGGCCGCTAAGACAGGGTCGGCTGTACAGTTAAACTTTGAATTCCGCAAAGAAGACAGAAACAGTGTTCATTTCCATGTGAACTGCTTGACTATGAATTCAGCTTGTAAAGGAGCCAAGGGAACTTTTGCATTGTTCGACTTGGAACTGTGCAATCTGGTGCATACCTAATTAAGAAGGAAATTTGGACGACATGTAGGCTACTATATGGCGTAATGAGCCCATTTTTTTTTTTTTTTTTGGGGGGGGGGGGATAGAAAAATCCCCATCACCACCAGGTATAGCATAATGGCAGGCTCGCCAACTTTGAGCAATTAGCGATGAATGTGAGACTTTGCGAGGGAGCGAAGCGAGCAAGCCCGAAGGAACTAAGCGGCTGAGCAGGGGGAGGGTGTGGGAGGGGGGTGTCCCCGCTCCCACGGTAGGGAGCTTTTGAATTGTTTGGACTTGAATTGTGCAATTTCGTGCATACCTAGGAAGGAAATTCGGACTTGATGCCGTGTAATAAATTTATAATGGGGGTAAAATGTGTCATGTTTCTACCGACTAGGAAAAGATAAACACATTTAATTAAGAAAACATAATTATAAAATATGCACCACACAAAATAATGTTCGCAGTGACATACACAGTTCAAACGTTGCACAAACTGTGCCACAGGAGTATGTATGATACAACAACATAGAGATTACTAGACAAGACCGATTCCCGAGGGAGCGAAGCAACCGAGAGGGGTGTGAGTTGATGGGAGCTTTCGCATTTTTAACTTTAAATTATGCATTCTGGTGCATACCTAGGAAGGAAATTTGACTTGACATGAAGTAGAATCTGAGTTATCATGTCTCAAGAAATACCCTTTTTGATTCACTGCAAGTAGGCATACTAGTTCAACCAGACCAGTACGCCAATGCTTCGTGGATCAGTGAACACGACAGTATTAATGCCAAACTCTGCCCTTTTTCTTTCTTTCTTTTTTCTCCCAGTCTTTAGCGAAGTTCACAAGAGAGGAACGATGATAAAAGAAAAAATTATATTGGTAGCGCATTTTTATATCAATCACGCTGCTATCACCAGCCGATATTCAATGGGAATACATTCGCTGGAATTCCTGCAGTGTATAGAATACATGTATACGTATACCTACACAATCAATATAATAACACAGGCATGAGTAGAGAGCAGCATTAACAAATAATATTCGGGACTCGTATAAATGCGAGGATGTGGCATTCATTTTAGGTTTTGAAGTAGGCATTTAACTTGTCAGAAAAAAAAAAAACGATTATAGACAGGAACCAATACCGCGACACTCCCACATAATACTTTCCTGAGAAATAGACAGCGACTCTAGTTGTGTGTAGTTGACCCGCATTGGAATTAATACTGTGACCTCAGCCATCTGTCCATTGAATATCAGCCTCTTCAGGTAAGTTATTATAGTTATTATCATTAATACATCTATTCCGATTAGTTTATAGTGTTCTATGGAAGTTTAAAAAACATGTACATATATTACTTTGAATATTGCGTTTGATAATTGTTGATAATACAAGAAAATGGGGAAAAATACAACGAACTCTGTACTAGCGGTAATTCTCATATCGAAAATTGTGGAACAGGTTTCAGTTTTGCGAATTTATCTTCTGTAATACAGATATTTATGGTTGCAGTGCATGTTCGGATTTGAAAGTCTCACTGGGAGACTTTCAATTGTGTAAACAGATAATGTAAAGCTAGCAAATATCACTTCTCATTACTCGATCGGTCATATTACATCTATTTAACGCACAATTATCAAGCACAATTATGTAGAACGGTGGTTATGACATTTTGTGTGGTATATTCCCTTATTAGAGGGGTCCACAATCTACAAGCATTGCTTTTCAGTGGATCCCTTCATTTCCAAACATATTATTTATTGTATATGATTATAGTTTTCATTGTACATCTGTTTAATTTTACATAATGTAACCTTTGTTTTGTTTTGTACTATGCTATGTATTTTAATTTTTGTTGGAAATGAAATAAACTGAAACTGAACTGAATTATGTTTTGTGTATGTTTGTGTGTATTTTATTTATTTATTGATTGATTGTTTGTTGGTTTGTTTGTTTTCAAATTTTACTGATTTGATCCCTTGTTTGTCCGTTGTTCCCTTTGTTTCTAAATTAAGGTATAACACCTGTTTCGTGATAACAGCCGTATATTCCTCATTTCGACTGATAACCAACTAACCCAATTAACATGCAGCGGTGGTTCGGACGAGTAGCCCTGGTGACCGGGGCATCACGAGGTATCGGGGCAGCTACGGCCAAGAGACTAGCCGGCACTGGCCTCAAGATCATTGCATGTGCCAGGAGCTTCGATGAGATGAAGGTAATACAATGCTACAATAATAATATATATATATTTAACGTCTATATAGCGCTTAATACAACTCTATCTATTAGCTCTTGAGAAAAGGAGGTAATATACAATAGCAACATAACTTAATACACATTTACAAAACAAAACAGGATATACATTAAATATGCTATGATTGATTGTTTCATTTAATTTTCATTAATGGGTACCACCACCCAAAAATAATATTCTTATTAAAGAAAGGTAACATCTTTAGTATTCCATTCCATCAACAAGTTCACAAAAATATGTTTCCAGAAAAAGAAAAACAAATTGGAAACGCATCACCATTCTAAAGCATGCGTTCATGCGGTCTGAATTACGCAGACTGCTATGTGTGCGGTGAATTGCATTGTGTGCAGAGCGAACGAATCGCCCGGGAATCTATCGTTTATAAACGTGCGCGTGAATAGCATTGGCGCACTCGCAAATGGTTGGCCCGTATGGAACCAGGAAATAGCAGTGGTTCCGTAAGTGGTGGAAATTAATTGCTTTGTTTATGAATTACACAACCCTTTGCAAAATGTTGGGTATTCTATTTTATATCACAAAACGGTACCAAAACATATAATAATGTGTTGTTCTTTGCCTGGTGGTCCTCTTTAATTATGATAACATTACAGCATTCATAGAGCGCCATGTATCCAGGCGCCCTTTTCAGAGGTGCATTATTACCCTTGGTCACCAGGTCCAGTTCAAACCCGCATAATTATCTTGCGCACCGTATCAACTCCCGGGGCAGCATACTAGCCCAAGCTGCCCTACTTTAAAGGACACTATCAGGCTTAAAATTGTTTTCGTCGCGTAATTATACTTAATGAAATATCTTTTGACACAGAATCTTCAAGACAGTCCCGACTGCGTTTCTCCCGGGAAGGGTGCTATCTATCCGTACCGATGTGACCTGACGAAAACCGGGCAAATAGAGGAAAGGTTTCCATTTCATGTCATTACATTTCATTTCATTCCATACCATTCCATTCCATTCCATTTCGTTTCATTTCGTTTCAATTCAATTTTATTTTCAAAATTATTTTTGTCGCCTAATTATAATGGGTATGTCGACCTTTTGACACAGAATCTTCAAGGAAGTACCGACTCTGTTTACCCCGAGAAGGGTACTCTCTACCCGTACCGGTGACGACGAAAACCTGAAGAAACCTGACGAAAACGGACAAATAGAGGAAAGGTTTTCGTTTCATGTCACTACTACATTTTATTTTATATTTCATTTCGTTCCATTACATTCTTTTTTTTTCGTTTCGTTTCATTTAATTTTCCTTTCAAATTATAATGGTTATATATTTTGACATACAGAATCTTCAAGACAGTCCCGACTGCGTTTCTCCCGGGAAGGGGACTATCTTCCCATACCGGTGTGACCTGACGAAAACCGGGCACATAGAGGAGATGTTTGGTTGGATCAAGGAGAAGCACGGCGGTGTGGATGTATGTATCAACAATGCAGGCATAGTGTATGGGGACACTCTGTTGGACGGACACCCTGCCCAATGGAGACACATGCTGGAGGTAAGTCCAGTGGTGTGGATTGGGGGAGGGGGGAGGGGGTCAGTCAGTGGCGTAGCTGGGGGGGGGGGGGGGGGGGCATGCGGTGTGGATGTATGTATCAACAATGCAGGCATGTCGTATGGGGACACTCTGTTGCACGGTCACCCTGACCAATGGAGGCACATGCTGGAGGTAAGTCCAATGGCGTAGCTGGGGGGAGGGGGGGGGGGGGGGTGCGGTGTGGATGTATGTATCAACAATGCAGGCATAATGTATGGGGACACTCTGTTGGACGGACACCCTGACCAATGGAGACACATGCTGGAGGTAAGTCCAATGGCGTGTGGATTGGGGGGGGGGGGGGGATGCGGTGTGGATGCATGTATCAACAATGCAGGCATGTCGTATGGGGACACTCTGCTGGACGGACACCCTGACCAATGGAGGCACATGCTGGAGGTAAGTCCAGTGGTGTGGATGGGGGGGGGGGGGGGGGGGTGCGGTGTGGATGTATGTATCAACAATGCAGGCATGTCGTATGGGGACACTCTGCTGGACGGACACCCTGACCAATGGAGGCACATGCTGGAGGTAAGTCCAGTGGTGTGGATGGGGGGGGGGGGGGGGGGGGGGTGCGGTGTGGATGTATGTATCAACAATGCAGGCATGTCGTATGGGGACACTCTGCTGGACGGACACCCTGACCAATGGAGGCACATGCTGGAGGTAAGTCCAGTGGTGTGGATGGGGGGGGGGGGGGGGGGGGGGTGCGGTGTGGATGTATGTATCAACAATGCAGGCATGTCGTATGGGGACACTCTGTTGGACGGACACCCTGACCAATGGAGACACATGCTGGAGGTAAGTCCAGTGGCGTAGCTGGGGGGAAGGGGGGGGGGGGGGGATGCGGTGTGGATGCATGTATCAACAATGCAGGCATGTCGTATGGGGACACTCTGCTGGACGGACACCCTGACCAATGGAGGCACATGCTGGAGGTAAGTCCAGTGGTGTGGATGGGGGGGGGGGGGGGGGGGGGGGGGGTGCGGTGTGGATGTATGTATCAACAATGCAGGCATGTCGTATGGGGACACTCTGTTGGACGGTCACCCTGACCAATGGAGACACATGCTGGAGGTAAGTCCAGTGGCGTAGCTGGGGGGGGGGGGGGGGGGGGATCAGTCAGTGGCGTAGCTTGGGGGGGGGGGCATGCGGTGTGGATGTATGTATCAACAATGCGGGCATGTCGTATGGGGACACTCTGTTGGACGGTCACCCTGACCAATGTAGACACATGCTGGAGGTAAGTCCAGTGGCGTAGCTGGGGGTGGGGGGGGGGGGGGGTGGGGGGGGGGGGGGACGAACCCCCCCAATGTTGACCAGATTTCTCACTATATGTAAAACCGTTATTCAATACTTGTTTACTACAATAGTACAAAGACAATTCCTTGACAAAAAGATTTGACCAAAAAAAAGAAGGCCGGAGATAAGGATACAATTTTTTGAACAAATTTTATTTATGTATTTATTTATTCACGTTTTATTTCAACAGGGTGGCCCTTTCAGTAAAAAAAAAAAAAAAATCTACCCTGCAAATCAAGAGGAAAAAAAGGTTTGCCTCCAATCTGTCTGACCTGCACGCTACGCCACAAGAGTCAGTATTAGTTTAATAGATATTATGGTAACAACTTTTGAGAGCTATTGTTGCCAGAATTCAGTTGACAATGGTTATTTCATGTATACAACATTTATTTTGATGACACATTTTTGTTGTATGACGATTTGAGTATGATTGTAAAATATTGATGTACATCACCACATTATCTTGTGTACAAGCAATGTTGTAATTTATTTACAATATTGTTTTTTGTTACATGTCGTATATAGTTGGTATATGGTAATGACTCCCAACATCACTAAATAAATCAGAACATTACACGAACGAAATAACACATTTATATTTCCTTAGCTGAACGTCACAGCCTTGTCAACGTGTACCAAGCTCTCTATTGGACAGATGATGTCACGTGGTGTTGATGACGGTCAGATCATTAATATTGGAAGGTGCGTTATTTTCATGTTCACATTTTGTGCAGTGTATAATTGCACAACCCGTAACGGAGTATATTAAACCCCCATGTCTATGTAAAAAGTGAATCTCAGTGTCATGCCAATGTTAATCAATTGCTTTATGTTATGGCACTATCCACCAGTAACCCCTTGTCTGTACTTACAGTTGTGGAAACCATTTGGTATCTCCGTCCTTTTTTTCACATTTGGTATTATTGTATTGTATTGTATTATACTAAATTGAAACAAAACATAATGTATTGCGGGATATATTTCCAAATAGTGTAAGTGTTTGTTATAAAGATACCTGAGTTCATACCAACCATTTATTGACTGTTTTCAATGTATCTGGTATCCCTTTATTTCCAATTCTAGTCTGTTGTGTCACGGCGTCTATGGCGGGCGCTTCTCCAGTATGCACTTCCAGGCTGGAATCAAACACATGACTGCCGCCCTCACCGAGGGAGTGCGACAGGAACTGAGGGAGAGGAACTCCAACATCCGTATAGCCGTAATTAACAATAAACTTTAAACGCTATAATCACCCGAAAGGGTGAACATGGCAGACTTGCATGCACTCCTTAGGGGTGCAAGAATAGACCATAATTATAGAGTGCTGATATGAGTGCAGACTTTAACCCCTGTTTTTAAGTTTATAAATGTTTCGCATTCATGGGCGTATGGGCATTTTGCACAGTCATGTCAACAAAGTTACTAGATCCCTTTAAATAAACTTTGCTTTTGCAGTTTGGTAAAACGTTATGAATGTGTTTTTACTAAGGCTGTGCAGGGGCGTCGATCCTGGGGGGGCAGGGGGGGCGGTCGCCCCCCCAATGAAAATATTGGGGGGGCGAACATATCATTTCGCCCCCCCAATAATTCCGAAAATGAGGAAGAAAAAAATCAAGTGATATAATGCCAAAGAGGGGAAAGACACATTTATCAATAATTAATCTTCAAAATAGCCGTTTTCTAGTTTGAAAAGGACTGTAACTCTCTTTTTCGCCGCGCGCTTCGCGCGCATACAGTTTCTCATATTGCAAGTTACTTTCATTTTTGTTGCGGGAACTCACATTTCGAAATGTGTTGGGCAGTGTAATTTCTCAAACGCACACCTCAAACGAAGTTAATTAAACCCTCATCTATAGATCTATAATCTGAAATATATCTTTCGGTCAATTCGGTCCATATGCGCTGAACGCAAATCATATTGGAATAATTATCATGTCCGCCACATTTGAAAGTGGTGAAGATTGTCCCCCTCCCTTTGTCATTATGTATGTTTGGTTCCATACTTATGTACTTCATAATACGTTAAATTTCTGTCTCAGGTGTGCACCAAATCGCACAATTTCACGCCCAAAAATACAAAAACTCCCTACTGTGGGAGGGGACACCCCTCCCACACCCTCCCCGCTCGGTCGCTTCGCTTCCTCGCAATGTCTCCCCTCCAGTTTTGAGAAGTTGTTGACGCCCTTGCTTAGTTTCATGGGAGCCCAATGCCCTATATCGATGGCTCTAGAGCCATCGATATCAGGATCACGTGGATCTATCTCATGCAAGGCTTAATCTTTCCCTCGCGATGCCCTTTAAAAATACCTTACCATTATAGGTTCACTATTTTATACAATTTTAACACCCATGATAGGAGTTGCAAATGTCTGAAATCTAAAACTTCCGGGGGCTCCGCCCCCTGGACCCCCATTACTGTCCCCAAAATAATGTGGGTGCCCCCCAAAACCAGGTCTTCGAACCATCAAGACACTTTCAATGAGCGCATAATAAAATTTCCGGGCATGCCAATGTGGGGTTTTTAGCTCTCTCAGTGGTCACTCTGGAATTTTTTTCAAATTTCGCCCCCCCAATATCAAAAACGGATCGACGCCCCTGAGGCTGTGTTTGAGGCATCATTTATTATTAGTTACTACATGGAAAGAGACAAACTGTCATAATGATTCCTTTCCCCCTAATTATTAATTATTTTGAATTACGTAACATCATCATTGTTACAATAATGTATGTTCTAAAGTTTATAATTTATAATAAATTACCGCGTTTCTGTTATTCTATTCAGCTTGTATCGCCGTCCGGTATTCAAACCTCTTTCGTAGAGGACTCGCTTGAGCGAAGGGAGCGGATAGGATCGGCGATGGAAGAAGAATCTGGCGATGCAGCAGTAAGTAACAGTGGCGAAGCAAGCATAGATGTGATGTATGAAAGTTGACACTCATGGCTTGTCATAGTGTAATGTTCAAGGGTCGAATCATCGATGGTTTGAAGATGGCGTTAATTTATGCACATTCGTATCTCACAGCCTGATTATAATTGACACTCATGGCTTGTCATAGTTTGATGTTCCAGGGTTTGAATCATCGATGTATCGATGGTTTGAAGATGGCGTTAATGTATGCACACTCGTATCTCACAGCCTGATTATAATTTACACTCATGGCTTGCCATAGTTTGATGTTCCAGGGTTTGAATAATCGATTTGAAGATTTGGCGTTAAAGGAACTAAAGAATACAACGTATTTTGGCACTTATTCTATAGTTGATGACTTGTAAACTAGGTCTGCAGAAAAAAAAACTCCATGAAAATAAAGACAGTAGTGATTTTATGCTAATTTTCTGATGCCAAATCTCACTAAGCAGCCAGTTTACGCCCTGCCCACATTTAGGGTCCAAAATCAGCAATATTATGTCGAGATCAAAAGAACATAATTTAAATATGACGACACCCCCCCCCCCCCCCCCCCACCCCCTGTTATGGAGGTCAAAATAAAGAAGAATATAACATAAAACTATGCTTCGGCACACGAGACAGACAGCATCCACGCACACACACACACACACACACACACGCACACACACACACACACACACACACACACACACACATATATATATATACACACACACACACATACCGTGTGTCTAAAAAAAACTATACACTTTTGAAATGGCTGCCGAATAAAAAAATATATGATTCTGGGGGATAAGGTTTATATCTATGGATATCTTATGGACTCAACTTTCATATGACACCAAAAAGTCCAAAAATAATTCATGCTTGGTTGAGCACTGCTCACTTTTGTAAAGGGTGTGAAAATTAGGTTGCGCAGGAATTAGCCTTCCAATTTGTGAGAGGTAAGTCCTTTGGAGCTTACAAAATTGGAAGGCCCATTCCTGCGCAACATAATTTCCATACCCTTTACAAAAGTGAGCAGTGCTCACCCAAGCATGAATTATTTTCGGACTTTTTGGTGTCATATGAAAGTTGAGTTTATGAGCTTTCCATACAAATAAACCTTTCCCCACAGAATTATATATTTTTTTATTTGGCAGGCATTTCAAAAGTGTATATTTTTTTTGAGACACACGGTCTATATACACACACACTCAGACAAACACGTTTAAATGTAAACGGTTTACACCTTTCTGTATTTGTGTTTATATCTAACATTCGAAAATTCGGATTAATTGATGAGCTCAATATGAAAAGTATAATAACAATTTTAGTTTAAAAGAATTAATCGAATGTAAAGCAGTTAACTACATTCATACTTTTTAATTGACTGTACACATTACTAACATGACTAAGTAGACAGTCATAATCGTATCGGAACAATACACATTTTATCATTCATGTATCCCTTTTTGCAGATGCAAACAAAGTTACTAGATCCCTTTAATTGTAATTGTGCACATTATTGTAATAATTATTATATTTCGTTACAGTATAATACAACAATTTGTATTATAGACGTTATCAATAATCTTTCTGCTAATCTACCATTCCACCAGCATGCACTAAACATGATAAATACACTTAGATTTTGACATAACTTATTTTCATATAGCAATAACATTATTATACATGAAAACATTTGAAATTGTCAATTGCAATTAAAGACAATACTTTACTTATGACTGTTTTAACGCTTAATAATTGTCTAGTAAAACAAATTGTTCATTACAATTAATATATGTTTTAATCGAACAAACAAGCGGCATTATGATAGGATCATGCATATTTACTTGATAGTAACCCATTCAGGACTTGTCCCAAACCCGGTGGTGTCACTTCACATTGGCGGTGGACACGCATGCGCGTTCACAATTTCGAGTGAAAAGGGGTCTTTTTCGGATGTGAACGCGTTATTTACTTGCAGGCGAAATTGACAAAAAGGGTATTTTTTCATGACGATGTACGCGAAATTCCATAAATAGGGTATTTTTTCAAGATGATACAGTACGCGATATTGTCATCGATATAATATCTTATCGATGGACGATTGCGACTGTTGTTGTTGTTTATTGTTGGGGTCCCAAATATATTCAGGCTCTAGTCTATAGAGAACGCATGTTATATACAAAATTTAAATATTCTTGAATAACATGTAGTACTGATACATCATTATTTAAGAGATATACAAGAATGGCCGTCACATATCCGGGTCACATACTACTTATCAAATTACATTATGTGTTTTATCGTTACCATGGTTACAGCCAGAGTTGATCAAACCCGAGGAAGTTGCCGATTTGATTGTTTCGGTGCTTGAACAGAAACCACATATTCAGGTAAGACTAAAGTCATTCTGCATCTTCCTGTTTTGACTGTGTTTTCGCGTTACTTATAATGAAACCGAATACAATTACCGTCAGATGAAATTTCGTTCATTGTTATTTCCAACAACAAGATCTTTCAAATGGTAACATCCTGACACATTAAAGGGCAATGAAATTATGGCTTTCGGCTATTATTATCGTTTAGAGGGTGAACAGACATTTTATTTGATACATAACTTGGCAATTTTGGCCTCCTGGATCCCATGAAATCCTTACGTGAACATACCCACATTTTACTAATTCTTACGGCGGCAAAAGGTGATGGGAGCGGCCATGTTCTTGTAATTGCCCGACATGCTTTGCAAACTATGACGAGTGCGCTACGGGCCGAACAAAAAGCTTTTCACTGATTTACAGACTCGTCAAAGCATCTACAAGTATTCAGACAATGGTAACAATAGGTCCTATTGAAATGCATTAGTGCATATCACTGACCATAAGTCCGCACACACCTAATAATGGCGGCCTCCAGTGTTCGCATGAATAGTGGTAAGCCCGATAGAGTTTTCACATATTTCTCCCAAAGCAGAAATCTGAGTCGGAGTTATGTTATATATAATAAAAATGCATATTACGATATATCAAGTAGGATAAACTCTATTCTTGAGTTGCATTGCCCTTTAATTGTATCCACCACACGTCTTGTCATTATGCACAATGTGTTGTTGTTCTTCTTCGAGTTCCGTTTGGGTACAGTCCACCCGCGCGGTGTTTCTTGTACTATTTTACCGACCTTGTATATAACATATACTTTGGAGTAGCACCATTATGATTAATTATGACCGCTTGTTAGAAGCAGTACAAGAATAATTAAAATATCTTCCGTCGTACTGCTTTCATTTTGTTTAAATAACCAGTCTCTTTCTCTCTTCAAACACCCTCTATATCCTCTCCCTCTCCCCTCCTGGTTTCCTTTTTGTTTTCTCTCTCTGTGCAGATTCACGAAGTCTTTTTCCGTCCGACAAAGCAGATCGAATAACATAATTATAATTATAATTATAAGATAACGTGTTAAATTTATATAGCGCCTACTACGATACAGTATCATCTCTTCGCGCTTTACACTGATATAACCCCCGGCCGGTCAATGATATGATATAATGCCAGCCAGCACCAATTGTTTGCACCTATTCCACTCCCTGGGGAGCATTCGTTCTAAGCGACTCATCATGGGCCGACGCCATTGACAACTACAGCTAATGAAACAAGGGACCGCCAGCCAATTAACTGATTAATGTGGAACATTGAACTTATAACATTTAATTGTGGTCAATTAAGATGTGGAACATTGAACTTATAACATTTAATTGTGGTCAATTAAGACGGGAAGGGTTTTCATATTGTGATTGATTTCCTTTGATTTAAAATTCAAAGTGTCTTAAACATGATAGAACGCTCACATAAAACAAAAAGAAGATAAGGTAGAAATCCATACATGAGATTAGTATACAATAGGATACAAAATATAACATAATACAGGTATATCGTAAGAATGCTTATTGTACAAATACAAAACAAAACAAGAATCTACAAGGAATGATCTAAATCAATGTTATGCTTTTATAAGTGTATTATAATTATTCACTCATCAGTTTTCTATGCTTTTACCTGCATTTGAATTCAAATAGTATCTTAGCCTGAAATTTACTTGTAGTAAAACGAAATCGAAGTAAAATACCTAGGTACACAAATGGTTACGCCACAATTTAAGGAAATGTTTTATACCACAATTCAAATATGCAAGCATTACCCTTTTAACTTGGATATTGTCGGTTTTTTTTTATCGTTTTACCGTATAAACCTTATATCATAGGTTCTTTAAAACAGATTCATTGCTTCACATTTACATTTGTTGGTACCATTCTGTGCAAATTTCTATAAACGCAAACACGACTTTTGTCAAATTAGTTCATATTTGTATGAGTCGGTAAATGTTGAATGAAGAACCTAGATGATGATTTTTGTATATATACAAGTGATTTCGAAATTTTGATGGAATTAAAATTGAATGAAGTCATTAATGTTGAAACTCATTTCACGGAATCTATATTAAACAAGGTAATTTGTCTATATCAGGCATGGTTGAGAGGTAGTATGCTATAATACATTCCTTCTTGATGATTGATATCTTGAACAGATATAGTATCATACAAAACAGGTCATGCTCATGTAAGGGGTACGAAATGATCCTGTCTTTAACTGTAGAGGGCGGACTGTGCCTGTTCGTGATTAATTTCGACCACCTCACACACAAACAATGTAAAAAGAACTAGAAACAAAGAAAAACACATTATCACATCAAAAAAGAACACCATATTATTTTGTGTGATTTTTTAATATTTTTGTAACGATCGTTCGATTCGTTTCTTTGCTTGAAATAGTGCTAAAAACAATCTGATCGATTTTAGCGTGGTGTTTAGCGAAAACGGAACTTGTACTGTACACAATGTTCATCAACACGTTCAGTGATATGAGAGCGATCTGACATATTCCGAACCATATAGGAAACGAGTTCGTTCACATTGGTCGGGAGGCTATTGTGTTGCCATCCGGGCCTAGGATTTGAGGAAATATCGACCGAATTTAGCTTAAATGAAAAAATTCTAATCGTAGAAGCAGAAGCTAGGGTGCGTATCTCACGAAAGCCAAGACAGCTTTTGTAATTAGCGGGATCCAGTATGAATGGAAAAACACGTTTTATGTCATCGTTTGAAATGCAGTAATTAGCGGTGTACTGGTCACGTGATTGGTCATGGTAAATATATAACTTATAAACACGTTTAGACTTAGCAAGATCCCATAAACTCTTAATATGAGCTAACAGCCTGGACATTCTGAAAAACTCTGCCTCGTCTGCGAGAAGTTTGTCCCAGCCCGAACTACACCACGGTAGGGCAAGATGGCCGCACCGCAAGAACTCGAGAACATACGAGAACATCTCACTGCTTCTGTCGAACATGTAGTTTCCCTGTTCGTCTCTTGGCGGGAGCGGGGCTTCCCCGGCCAAAATGGCGGTGAATCGCGAGTCTGGGGCGTGAGCGAGCGTCTCTCGGGTTGTCTTGAAGATCTGCCCACCGACATTGAACCCGATGAATTCATCTGCATATTTCAGCTTTTGTATGCTGGCCTGGAGTGTGCCGAGCTGATAAAAATCTGCCTCACATTCAAGCAGGGATAATTCACGGAAGCCTTTGGGTAGTAGCAGCTTGCCAGACCGCATGAAGTTGAGAACATGGCGGAAAATCTCCCCGTCTCGGTCAATCATGTAGTTTCCATGCTCGTCTCTGGCTGATGTACGTTCGCATTCATTTAGCATCCTGGCAAAGAAACACCCCGGATCGCTAGTCAGTGTCGTGCGTGAAGTCATGTAGAATTTCCCGCCAACATTGAGACCGATGTAGGACGTCATATTGATTTATTCCTGGACCAATTTCAAAAGATACGCACAAGACATTGTCTGTTGCGATGCAAAATGTACAATATTATTCTCTAAGATCATAAGCACGTCTGCTTGGTTATGATTCTATGAAGGTTTAAATGACGTCATGTCTGCGAAACGCGTTCCAACAATATGGATATAGATGTATATGACTTTCACTTTATCAGCATTCATTCGTCAGACAGTATGTATGCATTTACGTTTTCTGCACCGTTCAGTTGATGTGGGGATTCCCACGTAATCAAAGTTGGATGTCTTCGGAAACTAGGCGGAATGCCAATGTCGAATTGTGGCTTCCTTTATGAGTTAGATTGCGAAATCTCTTTAACAAGTCTAAACCAATTTCATTCGCAGGAGTTTTTAATGGGAACCAATAATTCAGAGATCTGCCTACAAAAATGTGTTGCGAACACCTGCTTATCCAAGATGGTGTCTAAAATAGCAACCGTTTTGACTTGTAACAAACGACACCGAAAGTCATATTAACAAGCATTTAATTTTCCAGAAATGTGGTACCACACAGCATGGGTTACAGGATAATTGACCATGTTGACAGGTTATGTTTAGCCAAAAAATAGATTTTTTTTTTTTTTTTTCAACAAAAGGAAATTACTCAGATAGCCCCCCCCCCCAAAAAAAAAAAAAAAAAAAAAACACTGAGCACACTGATCCCAGCATCAATCTGAAAAGCCAGGCACTCAAATCTGTCCTGTCCTTCAAATACCTGGGAAGGACAATATCAAGTGCCACAATAGACGATGAGATTATCTACAGGATGATCGAAACAAGCCAACGCATCTTGTTGGCGGTTTCGACAGAGAGTCTTCAGGGACCATGGCATCAGACTCCAAACCAGGATCAGGGTCCATGAGGTCCTGTGTGTTGTGTTATTGTAAACGTGCCAATGAGGCGAAGCTTGACTCAAACTAAAGTATGTTATGCGCAAAAACAAATAAGTATGTCCTCCAAATTGTGAAGATTGGTTTGTGCATGTTAAATACCCCCCCCCCCCCCCCCCCCTCCTCCCCTTCGATGCAATATTGTACCCGATTGGCCCCGGTTAACTATGGACCAGTCAGAATGACGTATTTTATAGTTTTGAAACATGTTCATTCATTAACAATCTCTCAATAACAGCTACATTTATACTCGTCTTTCTAAATTTCACTATAGGCTTGGCTGGGGTTAACAGCAAACAATTATAATTGCAACATATCAGAAGGACATAATAGATAATTTAAATGAATGAAGATGGTGGTCAATTATTGGCAAACCTATTGCCCTAATTGCTGTGACACATCCACATTGCCATGATATCCATTATACAGATATTGACTGTCTTAAGGGGCAATATAACATTTGAGATCCTCGAGGGAAGTTATATTTGTGTCGAGGGACATTATATTTTTCCGAAGCGCGTAGCGCTGAGGAAAAATATAGTATTCCGAGACAAAAATATAACTCCCCAAGGGAAATGAAATGTTATATGGTTCCCGAAGGAAAAAGTCAATATCTGTTATATTATGATGACCTATATAGATACAAATCAAGATAAATATAAATTTGGTGTTGAAATAAAATTATGGACAAGGGAAAATCATTAGATTAAATCGAAATCCTTCCAGTAGAACAGACGTGTTGTTATCGAAATGCTGCGCAAAATGCTTCTTTAGTCGACCTTCCTTTCAAATTTACTTTCTGATCGCGCAATCTCCGTAGAAAGCTTGACAACGCTGCGCGTGCCAGGATGCTAATACGCGCACAATTGTTTATCTTCACACACCCATTGTGACGTAAATTACGTCATACCAGTCAATATAACGCCGTTATATTGACTGGTATGACGTAATTTACGTTCAAAGTGTCTTAAACATGATAGAACGCTCACATAAAACAAAAAGAAGATAAGGTAGAAATCCATACATGAGATTAGTATACAATAGGATACAAAATATAACATAATACAGGTATATCGTAAGAATGCTTAATGTACAAATAAAAAACAAAACAAGAATCTACAAGGAATGATCTAAATCAATGTTATGCTTTTATAAATTAGTGTATTATAATTATTTACTCATCAATTTTCTATGCTTTTACCTGCATTTGAATTCAAATAGTATCTTAGCCTGAAATTTACTTGTAGTAAAACGAAATACATGAACAAATTGTTACGCCACAATTTAAGGAAATGTTTTATACCACAATCCAAATATTCAAGCATTACCCTTTTCACTTGGATATTGTCGGGTTTGTTTATCATTTTTACCGTATAAACCTTATATCATAGGTTCTTTAAAACAGATACATTGGTTCACATTTACATTTGTTGGTACCATTCTGTGCAAATTTCTATAAACGCAAACATGACTTTTGTCAAATTAGTTCATTATTTGTATGAGTCGGTAAATGTTGAATGAAGAACCTAGATGATGATTTTTGTATATATATACAAGTGATTTCGAAATGTTGATGGAATTAAAATTGAATGATGTCATTAATGTTGAAACTCATTTCACGGAGTCTAAACAAGATGATTTGTCTATATCAGGCATGGTTGAGAGGTAGTATGCTATAATACATTCTTTCTTGATGATTGATATCTTGAACAGATATAGTATTATACAAAACAGGTCATGCACATGTAAGGGGTACGAAATGATCCTGTCTTTAACTGTAGAGGGCGGACTGTGCCTGTTCGTGATTGATTTCGACCACCTCACACACAAACAATGTAAATAGAACTAGAAACAAAGAAAAACACTTTATCACATCAAAAAAGAACACCATATTATTTTGTGTGATTTTTTTTATATTTTTGTAACGATCGTTCGATTCGTTTCTTTGAAATAGTGCTGAAAACAATCTGATCGATTTTAGCGTGGTGTTTAGCGAATACTGAACTTGTACTGTACACAGTGTTCATCAACACGTTCAGCGCTATGAGAGCGATCATCTGACATATTCCGAACAATATAGGAAACGAGTTCGTTCACATTGGTCGGGAGGCTATTGTGTCGCCATCCGGGCCTAGGATTTGAGGGAAAATCGACCGAATTTAGCTTAAATGAAATAGTTGTAATACATGTAGAACCAGGTGCTAGGAGGCGTGCCACACGAATGCCTAGACAGCTCTTGTAAGCGGGATCCAGTATGAATGCAAAAATACTTTTTATTGATTCGTTTGAAATGTAATAAGCGGTGTACTGGTCAAGTGATTGGTCATGATAAACTTGTAACTTTCCACTATTACGTGCACGATTAGCAAGATCCCATAAACTCTTAATATGCGCTAACAGTCTGGGCATTCTGAAAAACTCTGCCTCGTCTGCGAGAAGTTTATCCCAGCCCGAACTGCGCCACGGTAGGGCAAGATGGCCGCACCGCAAGAACTCGAGAACATACGAGAACATCTCGCTGTTTCTGTCGAAAGTGTAGTTTCCCTGCTCGTCTCTTGGCGGGAGCGGGGCTTCCCCGGACAAAATGGCGGTGAATCGCGAGTCTGGGGCACGAGCGAGCGTCTCCCGGGTTGTCTTGAAGATCTTCCCACCGACATTTAGCCCGATTAATTCATCTGCTTCTTTCATCTGTCGTATGCTGGCCTGGAGTGCGCCGAGCTGGTAGAAATCTGCCTCACATTCAAGCAGGGATAACTCGCGGAATCCTTCGGGTAGTAGCAGCTTCCCAGACCGCATGAAGTTGAGAACATGGCGGAAAATCTCCCCGTCTCGATCAATCATGTAGTTCCCATGCTCGTCTCTGGCTGATGGTAGAGACGACTCATTTAGCATCATTGCGAAGAAACCCCTCGGATCGCTCGTAAGCGTCGTGCGTGACGTCATGTAGATTTTCCCGCCAACATTGAGACCAATATAGGACGCCATATTGATTATTTTTTATTCCTGGACCCGTTCTAAAAGATACACACGAGGCACGGTCTGTCGCGATGCAAAATGTACAATATTATCATGGCACATCTGCCTTGGTAAATACGTGTAGTATATGTTTAGATGACTTGACCAAAACGAGCCTAAAATATGGACCAAGATCGATGTGACCTATTAGCATTCCGTAGGCCTCTACGTGAGCAATATATGAAACAGCTCTCTGCATAGTCACATTTGCACGTAAGTCCGGGAATTATCTGTCAATTATATTACCGGTAGTCAAAGTAGGACTGACTTCGGAAACAGTTCCCAGTAAACATGGTAAAGTCTCTTGGGGCGTGATTGGTGCTTCCTTGGAAAAAATGGTGACAAATCACAAAGTCTCTCTCTGTCGAAATAATGTATAGAAACTCTATCAGAAGCGGAATAATTTGGTGAATCGACCAAGAGAACGCTAGATCCTCCTCCTGTATATAACATGTTTTCATCAGACGAAGAAAGACCGACAAACGGGTGTCAACAAGCATTCACAAGGTACACTATAGATTCCATGCATGCAGGGCTGCAGTGACAAACCACTATTGCTCAAACTGCTTCCTCAACCTCACCAGTTTAAATCAGTCATCAGTTATCATAACTGAAACCCCGCCCATACATATCGATTTGGAAAATAGTAAGTCATTTAAATATTTACCCATGAAGTACTTACAGTGTGCTGCTTGAACTGTGTTCGGTATCAAAGTACAATCAGTTTATGAGTCCCATTTTTTTCAACAACTACAGGCCCGTAGCCAGGATTTTTCAAGGGGGTGCGTGATTTCCAAAAACGGGACCGAGACCGAACGTGGCCGAGACCAAGATACCTGGTTGAGTAGAGTAAGAAGGGGGGGGGGGGGGGGGGGGGGGGGGGTCCGTCCGAGACCACTGGTTTAGATGGTCGAGACCGATAAAAAGTGGATCTTTCTTAATAGGGGGAGGGGGGGGGGGGTGTACGCACGTACCAACGCACCCCTGGTGACGGCCAGTATTGGAAAATGAACCATGCTCGAGAAGTGCAAATATATATAGCAACTGTCATGATGTGCTGATTATTTGTTTATGTGTCTTTCATTATCGGCGGTCTGATGTGTTACGTGGCCCAGGCGCGCCGGAAGCAGTTTTGGATTGGGGAGGGGGCAAAACCCCAAGGGGGCTCACAATTTGTGTGTGTAGGGGCCAGTGTTGTATCCGAGTCCACCCAATCCGAGTCCGAGACTTAGTCCGAGTCCGAGACCGAGGCCGAGTCCAGACCATCCGAGTCCGAGTCCGAGTCCGAGTCCAGACCATCCGAGTCCGAGTCCGAGTCCAACTCTTTTTTTTTTAAATTAATCATTTTTATTTTACATTGATTCATTTTCTTTTCCAAAGGCAATTGATCTATCACTCGATCAAGTGATTAACCCTAGATATGTGTCACATAATATGCACTCATTCAGGGCTCCACACTCACGTTTTTTTTTAACAGGCCCTTTTGGGCCAGTAGATTTGTTTCAATTATTGTATGGGTATATTCGTTGTATTACTTATTATGGCGTTATTACTTATTATGACGTTGTGAAATATTATGTATGCGAGCGAGCGGAGCGAGCTTGAAAATTTTACCTATTTCACAGCGGAAAATTGCCATTTATTTCAATTACTGTATGGCTATATTCGTTTTATTACTTATGATATGGCGTTATAAAGGGTAATACAATCACCCGACGTTGTGAAATATTTTGTATGCGACCGAGCTTGAAAATTTTACCTATTTCACAGCGGAAAATTGCCATTTGTTTAAATTATTGTATGGGTATATTCGTTGTATTACTTATTATGGCGTTATGAAGGGTAATATAATCACCCGACGTTGTGAAATATTATGTATGCGAGCGAGCGGAGCGAGCTTGAAAATTTTACCTATTTCACAGCGGAAAATTGCCATTTATTTCAATTACTGTATGGGTATATTCGTTTTACAGGGTGTTTATAAAAAAGCGGAACCCAACTTCCACCCGCAATATTTTATTTAATAAACATAATTATATTTATTGCAATATGGCATATGAAAGGTCAATTCATACTCTTTTGTTTGATACCAAATATGTTGTGATAACGTCATGCATGATTGAATAAAACCTTTTTAAAAAGGGTTATGTAAAAAGTACTTTGCGCACGAGAGTAAATAGAAACTAATTGTTAAATGCAGTGTAAATAATGAAACAGTAGACAAAGTCAAGTGACATTTCATGATGTTTCTTGATTCATAGTTTGACATTTTATTCAACTTTGAGAAGAGTTGAGGGTCCAAAATCATCCCCAATGTCCTACCACATGACCCCCATGTCTGTCCGCACAGGTTTGTGCTCGTGTTCAGTGGTCAGTTGCTTGGTCAGGCAAGGAACTGATTAAAAAAGTATCTCCATGTTCATTTATTTACGGAACAAAAGGATTACAAGACAAAAGAACACAAGAAGAGGTTTGAATGAATGACCATCAGCCCGTGTTGATGAATAGATCTAAATCCTGTGCGCAAAGCAATTTTAACATTGCTCGTTTAAAATGCCTGCAATTCGATAACTACAAGATCAATTATTACAAAAGTGGTATCAAATGAAAGAATAATAAATCATCGTTAAGATGATTTATTGCAATAAACATAATACCCAGGGAGCAAACACCCCCTTTTTTGGGATATCAAACATGGAATGTTATAAAAGGTTGTGCACCAGAAATGTCTTCTAGGACCTTCTAGGATCACAACCTAGGTGCACAACCTCGCGATCTAGCTACTGGAAGTCTACAAAACGCGTATGAATGATTCAACCCCATATGTACGTAAATAGCGCCTTAAATCCTTAGGGTTCACGAAGGTTTGTGTCTGCTATTTTCACAATAAGACTCAAATGCACAAAGATTCCATCATATTGCTTCAGATTCGTGATATGTAGGGTCTTGTGCATCGTGTGATACCAAATTGACCGCATCATATCTTTGTTTAATGTGTCACGTGTCCTTTTTTAAGTCACGTGTTATACAAACAACGTAAAATTGCATGTTCAGTTATGTACAAAAAGCGCATTGAAATGTTTAGACTATTTAAAACGTTACACACTTTTTATTTGGAAGTCTTCAAATGGCATTCAGTGTTATTTTGGTGTTATTAAGTTTTTCAAATGATATAAAAGTATAAAGTAATAAAACAATAGAACACATAACGCATTAAAGACAATAGAATACATAAGAATATGAGTTCTTGATAGTGTATCTTTGGTATATGTTTTTAGTAAATCATTATAATAGAAGTAAACGCAGTTATTTATTTCACATCTTGATAATGAAGAGCACAGAATGTAGATATAGATAGCAAAATATATATAGACTATGAAAGGCAAATATGTAATAGGCCTATAGATATATAATATCTATCATGAAAGAACCCTTACAATTAAGAACAACATAATTATACTGTTTGAATCCGTGACACTGCATTCTTGTCATTGATAGTGATCACAGCTCCTACGGAGAAGCATCTCCTTTATTGACAAAAGATCTTTAAGAGTTTGGATATTGCAGTTTTTAAAGACTTAAATCCTCGAATTGGTCAGGATGATGGATTAAACAGCTATAGTTACATTAGGTCATTGATTGCATGTGTTTCCAGGACTCATTTCAAACTGCCTCACTTGCCAATGACAACGAATATACACTGTAAAAAAGAGTAAATTTACGTTGGTAATTTTTTTGTTGGGTGATATATACGTTGGTATTTGTTAAAAAGTTGGGCATATTAATGGCCTAAAAACGTAGTTCAAAATATTACCCAACAGTTGGGCACATTAATGTCCCAACAACATTGGTTAACATATTGCCCAGTATTTAGTAGGGTTAATATCGGCCCAACGTTGGGCAAAATATTGCCCATTTCTGTAACAGTGCATGTAGCCGTATTTCATAATAAGTGCATTATACCCATCACTTAATGTAATGGTAAAAAAAGTCACACTAATTTCATAAAGATGTGTAAATTAGGGTGGTGGCTTTCACATTTCAGTATACCAGAGTTAAGATCATTCATTATTCAGACACATGTAATGATGTCATCATTGACATTGGTGAAAACTCTGTGATCCACTTAATAATCGAACACCACAGATAATCAAGAAACCAGTCTTCAGATTTCTGGATTAAAGACTAGGATTCGGACATGGAAATTCACATCCATTAATTGCTCACTTAATTAATTGTCAAGTTGAATTAAGGGCAGATAATTAAGCGGTTTATTCAAACACGGTTCTCTCTGAGGAACCTCAGAGCGTTTCCTGTTAGTAGTAAACTGCAAAACATCTTTGGTTCAAAACCTAAATGCCTTCGAGCACACCATTGTTACTATTTAGCGGATGATGTACTGTACACAAATGTATGCTGTTTAGTTTTAGAGGGATATCATTCAGCAAACAATTCCAAAATTATAGGCTAGTGTATTTCACATTATTTTGTGAAAATACCATAGAGTTATATTGGCATCTAAAAAGAACTGATTTCTTGATGTGATATGTCGCAATAGGATGGTTGTTAAATGCATCACTTTTTAGTTTGTCCCCTCTTCATCTTCATCAGGCTAGCCTTGATACCAATACTTACCCCCTTCCTTGATCACCAATGTGGGAATATAAGTGTACTTTTTGGCTTTTCTTCTTATTATGAATGGTAGTTGTTGAGCTTTACACGAATGTCATCTAATCAGTGGGAAAAGACTCATCCCAAAGATATGTCAGCTTTCATACTCTTTTATTTTGACTTTGTATTTCTAAACGATGTCGATACACCCTCGTATTCCCAGCCCCGTATTTTAATAATATATAATAATAATATTGAGTGCTAATCACAACCAATTTGTTTGCAGGTTCGTAATGTAAAATGCGACAATTCATAACAACAAAATTGATTTGTTTGAAATATTATACACAATAAAAAAGAAAGAAAATAATGGTTTATAATCATTGTAAACATTATTGATTTTATGGTTATATTATATATCTTTCTAGACCTGAAAATATTTACAAAGGCCTGAAATATAATATAAAGGTTTTGCTTGTAATGCAGATTGGAAGGACACATGCCTTCCAATCATGAGGTTCCGAGTTTGGAACCAGAAAGTGCCCGGACATGTGGAAAGTGATTATTAAGCACTGTATTCGCATACAAGTTGCCAGGCTGGAAGACTTCCCAGGGAGTGGAAATGTGTACTTTGTGTGCTAGATTTGTTACACTATGTATCCAATGACTGGGAATCTAGGAATAAACATGATGATACGCCGTGAGCGTCAAATAGACAAAATATTTGCTATATAGCAGCCATCTCATTGTCATTACAATTATTATTGTTTTGTGGGTTTCTTTAAAATTCTTTTCTTTTGTATTGTGTTATCATTTGTTTTGCCAGTATATTGTTTTTTAATCATATCAAATGCCATTCAACATTCAGTATATGGTTTTACAGATATAACATGTGTCATTCTATAATCTGAAACATTTCCATACATTTTGGTCCATAAGAGTATGTGAAATTTCATTTTCTATGTCTGACACGTGACATATAAAGACACGTGACATAAAAACCATAGATCTAAAAAGGCACAATTTGGTATCAATAGATGCACAACTATCTATGGAAGACATATCCGAAGAAATGCAATGATAGCAGCATGCGTATGGGTGTAATCGTGAAAATAGCAGAGTAAAACATTCATGAACCCTAAGGATTTAAGGCGCTTTTAACGTACAGTAGGGGTAAAATCCTTCATATGTGTTTTGTGGACTTCCAGTAGCTAGTTCGCGAGGTTGTGCACCTAGGTTATGCTTCTACAAGGTCCTAGAAGACGATTATGGGCCCCAACCTTTTATAACATTCCATGTCTGTATAACCCCCTTTGCTCCCTGGGTATAACTATGTTTACTTCATAAGATATTGCTGGTGGAAGTTGGGTTCCGCTTTTTTATAAACACTCTGTATTACTTATGATATGGCGTTATGAAGGGTAATATAATCACCCGACGTTGTGAAATATTATGTATGTGAGCGAGCGGAGCGAGCTTGAAAATTTTAGCAATTTCACAGCGGAAAATCCCCAAATCCCGGAGAAAATGAGGGAGAAAAGAGGGGAAAGGAATAAATGAAAAAGGGGACCCATGTCTAAGGATTTTGTTTATGAAAAGGGGACCCATGTCTAAGGATCTTTCTTGAAAAAGTCACCCTTCCCAGCGGCACATCCCCGTATACTCAATATACGTGAGTACCCCCCCCCCCCCGGGTGTTTGATAGCCGAACATTTTCAGAATCGCGGTGTCAATTCATAAAAAAAAAAGACTTGGGCTATTTGTTATGGATATGTAACTTGCGTGTCCATTCGTTTCCCACAAATGTGATTTTTTGCTCACTTTCTTGTCGGCTGTCAGTTCATTCGCGATCTCTTTTTCAAGCAACAATCGCTTGGTGGATTGGATAGAATATTTGGCTTGTTTCTTGCAGAATTATAGCACAGAATAGCCAATATACAAGTATACAAAATATACGGAAATTGGCCGGTCTCGAGCTGGACTCGGCCCGAGTCATCGAGTCCACGACCTTCGAGTCCGAGTCCGAGGCCGAGTCCAGGGTCCCCGAGTCCGAGTCCGAGGCCGAGGCCGGCAATGCCGGCCTCGAGTCCGGACTCGAGACCAAGACCGGCCTCGAGTCATACAACACTGGTAGGGGCTCATGCTCATCCACACTCTGGGTTGCCAACTTTGAGCCAGATGTGAGAGTGAGACATTGCGAGGGAGTGAAGCGACTGAGCGGGGGGAGGGGGTGTCCCCCCCTCCGACGGTAGGGAGCTTTTACATTTTTGGACTTGAAATTGTGCAATCTGGTGCATAACAAGATAGGAAATTCGGCTGTATTTGGGAAAGCGTGATATGATTTGATCGACCAGAAAGTTTTAATATATTTTTCACGTAGAAAACAAATAATTGACACACTAATAACTATGTACCCCCAAAACACACACACAACACCATAAACCATTATTATGCAACATTATGTATGCTCCAACAACACACAGCCAATAATGAGTCCCGAGGGAGCGAAGCGCCTGAGGTCCGGGGCAGGGAGGGAGGGGGAGGGTTTGGGAGGGGGTACCCCCCTCCCACGGTAAGAAAGATTCACGAAGGCCAATAATTGACGCACTAATAAAATAATATGCACCCAAACTCACGCATAAATATTGTATTTAGTGTCATACACAGTTCCAACATAAACCCTATGGCGCATGTATGATCCAACAACATGGCCTTGTACATTCAATAATGAATCCCGAGGGAGCGAAGCGACCGAGGGCTTGGGCAGAGCCAGATGGGGAGGGTTTGGTAGGGGGTATCCCCCTCCCACGGGGAAGATTTTGCATTAATATACTTGAAATGGTGCAATTTTGTGCACTTCATGCCATACCTGTGAAGGAAATTTAGAATCTGAGTTAAACAAAAAAAGAATAAAATGTCTATGCTCTCATCAGATGTTTACAATGTTCAATGTTCATTGTTTTACAACATATCTGAGATAATCTGTTCGCGAAAATTGAAAATGGACGTATACAAAATAGTTTTTGAACGTTAGCTCATACATTTGATTGTCTTTCCTACTCTTTTTAAACAAAATTTAGGGAGGGGGGGGGGGGTTTTGGGGGGCAAAATTGCGTTTTGCCCCCCCCCCCCACACATTTTGGATTGGGGGTGGGGGGCGCGGTCGCCCCCCTGCCCCCCCCCCCCCCCCTTCCCCACTTCCGGCGCCTATGCAACATGCCAAACATAAATAATCTACGAGTAATGGAACGATCCTCAAAATCCAATAGGTCACTGATGCCATACTATACGTTTCTCGTGAAAATCACCGTAGGCCAATCTACTATAAGTAAAACCATACATACAAAATAATGATAAATTTTGCCTTAAAATAGCTCTCGTCCTTGATTGGTTAACAAACATCAATGTGTCCTGCATAGAGTACAGAAGCCATGACGTCAAAAAAAACACTTTTTTAGAATTTTCAAATTTGGACTTCATTTTCAGAAAGAGCAAACAAATAATGTCCAAATACCGAATATCAAAGGTATAGGTTACGTATTGGCTGAGATATGCCCATCCGAGTGAATTTTACTTCAATGGGCAATCAGTGTTATAGTGCACTGGTTCATAAAGTTATGAACCAGTGCACTATAACACTGATTGCCCATTGACAAAAAAAATCATTCGGATGGACATATCTCAGCCAATACGTAACCTATTCCTTTGGTTTTCGGTATTTGGACATTATTTGTTATGCTCTTTTTGAAAATGAAGTTCAAATTTAAAAATTAAAAGAAAAATGTATATGACATCATTTATGACATCACACTTCACCACTCTATGAGCATTGCCCGATTACTTTGACAAAAGCGTATCATAACTCGCAGTACTAACATGCATGACTAAGCGATATATATATTTAAATCAATTATACAAAGGTTTGGATTTTGCTAAGAATGAAACCGAATATAATCGTCAGATGATATTTCGTCAATTGTTATTTCCAACATAACAAGATCTTTTAAATGTTAAAATCTTGACACATTAATTTGCATGCATCACACATCTTATCATTAGACACAATTATGTTGTTTCTTTCATTAAAGGGAGAGATCCACTTTTGCAAGCCAAAATTCAAAAGTTGCGAGGTTATATGAAAGGAAATGTCATTTAATAGCATACCTGAAAAAAATAGGGCTTGAAATCTCTTTTTCGTGGAGTTATAGACCTAAAACTGAATAAACTGAGGGACGTCGGTTAATTAGGTACATACGTATTTTCGGCCGGTGAGTAAGTTCGTACATAGATTTCACGGAGTGCCAGATCGGTATGCATGACCCCTACGTGACCCGCGCTAGCTACGTGACCCGCGCATAAGTACTAATCACTGAGGTCAGTGGTACTAATGTGTGAGCGTTTACCAAGCAAAATACCCAAACATCGCTTAAACTGACTACATGTAATTATATATTCTTTCTTTTTGAGATCTTTTTCCGTGACATACGTTAACAAATGTCGGCTTCACAATACCTTTGCGAGAATTAGTACTGTATTGTTGTAATATTATGCTAAATCAGTTGAACTCCTTTATTGACCGATATATAGTTTAAATGGAGGGACGCATTCGTTTTTCATTCGTAGAATCCAAATTAGAGGGCTGTTCGCTCTGATTTTTTTTTGCGTGTTACATTGATCCCCATCCGTCAACTAATAGCTGTTGAGACGTTTTGTAAAAGTGGACCTGTCCCTTTAATTGACCAACTTTGTACGATATAAGTAACACCATTATGAATAATTTGGATTGCTTGTTAGGTTTACTAGAAGCGATCACAAAACAATACAACTATCACTCGTAATGTCGATTCCAGATTTGTTTAATTAACACCTCTCCCATCCCCTCTCTCTCCCTCTTTCTTCAAACACCCTCTATAACGGATCCTCCCTCACCCCCCCCCCCCCCCCCTCTCCCTATTTCTTAAAAAACCCTCTATATCCCCTCCCTTTCGTGTCCTTTTTGTTTTCTCTCTCTGTGCAGATTCACGAAGTGTTTTTCTGTCCGACAAAGGAGATCGAATAAACAATAATTTTAAAGATACACGTTTTTGTTTTTGTTTGTATATATACTTTTTATTGAAGACTAAAATCACAATGCTACATGATAACATGTTTACAATAAAATGTTTACAACAGAAGTGAGTAAGATAATCATCAACGGAGCATAATGAATAGAAACAAAACAAAACAACAAATATAATAATAATAATAAAAAACAAAACATAGACAACACAACAAAAGTGTCTCTCTGCATACAGCGGAGTCCCACCGTAACACGGACCATGGATACAATTAAGTATCATATGTATATCCTATCAAATAAGAATCACAATCCAAACATACTAAAATGGCTCTGTCTAGGTGGGGCTCCACTGTATCACCCATATATACACAAAATTACTGAAATGAATCATACAATCATGTATTGACTTTCTACTAATACTAATTAATAACCATAGCAATGAGTGGAAGAGGACTCAGTCAAAGCTCTATAAAAGAAAGTGTCCATTTTTTAAAATGAGAGCTTAATTTCCCCTTCTTCTCTGCTATTCTATATACAATTTTCTGTTTCATATTTACAAAAGAAATACAGGATTGAAAATTCAAGTCTACCTGTTGGAATTTGCATCGAATAATATACAATTTTAAAAATAAGAATTAAAAAGTAATAGACCTATTGAGATGTAGCTTTATACTGATACGATACAATATCATCTTTAAGCGCTTTACACTGCTATTTCCATGGTCAATGATACAATACAATGCAAGTCAGCAACAATTGGGTGCACTATCTCCACTCCCTGGGGAGCAATCGTTCCAAGCGACTCATGGGCCGATGTCATTTACAACAGCGTTTGAAACAAGCTTAGGGACCACCAGCCAATAACGTTGAACATTGAACTTTTACAATTATTTGTATGTTTGAGTGAGGTCGAGGTGTTTTAAGCATGTTAAATACTGAACATATAACGACAAAAAAGTAATACAGGTATATCGAAAGATTGCGGTATGTACAAATGAAAAACAGGAAACTATATGGCATAAGGAAGGGAATGATGAATGAAATGATTTTATGAGTGTATTACAGTTACTCATCTATATGCTATGATTTTACCTGTATTTGCATTACATTTCAAATTGTTTCTTAGTCTAAAATCAAATCAATGTACTTTTAGTAAAACGGAATCAAAGTAAAATACACAAGCAAATTGTGACGTCACAATTTAAGGAAACGTTTTGTTGATCCATATAAATCACCCAAGCTCTGTTTACTTGGATGTTTTTTTTTAAATCGTTTTACTGTATAATGCCTTTTGTAAAGCCCCGGTTTCATACTCACGGTTTTCACGGCGAAACGAGATCGACTGAGTCAGTAAAATACCTCAACAAATTGTGACGTCATAACATAAGAAAATGTTTTGTTTATCCATATATGGGCAATTCCACGACATAACCCTGGTCAAAATGACATTTCAAAAAATATATTTTTCCCTATTTTCTACTATTTAAAATCTATTTTTAACGTATACTTTGTAGAACTGAGCACTATATAAAACCTATTTTACCCGAAAAATAGGATACAAAATAGCGCATTGATATCTTTTTTCCCCCTAGTTCATGAGCTCTGATATAAACATGCTATTTTCTCTCTATTTTTTTTCATATCATGAATTATGTGCTATTTTCTAAGTTTCTTTTGTTTCCATTGTTTCTATAGTGTTGTTTCATCCTCTATTTTTAAACTATTTTCGTGGACTTCTAGATTTTCAAAGAAACCTGTTCCCATTTTCCCCTATTTATTTGGACTTGATTATTTTTACAACTATTGTTTTACTATTTTCTATGACTTGGTGATTTTCGAGTAAATTGGAACTATTTTCCCCTATTTATTTGGACTTGATTATTTTTACAATAATTTTGTTAAGTATATTTTCTATGACTTTGTGATTTTTCAGTAATTGAAACTATTTTTATCCTATTTATTCGACCTTAATTGTGATCATTGTTAAAACTATTTTTTACATTTTTTCTATGATTTTCGAGTAAATTGAAACTATTTTTTCCCTATTTTGTTTTTATTTCAATCCTGACAATATCAAAACTATTGTGGGGGTATTTTCTATGACTTAATTATTTTCTAGTCAATATATTTTTTCGTATTTTTTTCGACTTCAATCCTGACAATTTTAAAACTATTTTTTTACTATTTTCTTTGACTCTATTATTTTCAAGTAAATTTGTGCTATTTTGTCCTTCTTTCTTTTGACTCAAATTCTGATCAATTTTTGAATAAGTTATTTTTTCTATGTCATGTTGTATAATTTCAAATAAATGGACCATTTTCCAATATAAGTGCACGCATGTCAGTTACCTAGGAAAGTAGGCCCTCAGTAATACTAATAGGCATTTATAGAAAACATCCTAAGTCAGAAAAATAGGTTTAAAATAGTATATGATAGAAGTGTTGCCAATTTTATGTTCTACCCAAATGTTTCACCCCAAAATAATTTTAAAAAAACTAACATTCGAAAATTCGGTTTAATTGATGAGCTAAATATGAAAAGTATAATAACAATTTTAGTCTAAAAAATTAATCGAATGTAAAGCAGTTTACTACATTCATACTTTTTAGTTGACTGCACATCTCATTACACATTTTATTTTGGCAAATTACAATTTACCCGTTCAGGACAAATCGGTTTTGGTATAACATGTTTTCTCCATAGACCAAAGCCCGAGTATTTTCGGGACCAGTCCTGAACGGTTTTAATGTCGAAAATACACAAGTTGTATCATTAGAAAACACATAATAATGGATTTGTTCACGTTTAGAGTCAGTTTGATTCATTGCTAATGATCACTTAATGGTTAAGTATATTCCATTTATGACATCAACGTAATTATAAAGGACTTAATAAACATTGAACACTATCAGAAATAAAGTGCCTATATACATTAAAAATAAAAGGAAAGAAAATGTCCCCTTTTCTTTACACCAATATACAGTATACATGGTATATGAATAGCAAAATGCATTATTCCAATAAAAGTCTTGAAGGGAAATAGTAGCATTGTCAAAATCCTTATAATTTAGTACTTGAAAATTTAGCGGTTCTCACATACCTCTTGTTGGTATTACCAATATAAGCATGGAACCGGTTTCGGTTTTTCGAATTTCGCTTTCGTTAAAAAGATATTAACGGGTGAATTGTGTTCGGATTTTTAATTATCCACTGGAAAGTTATTACTGTTTACAACGTCAGTGCATTTAGTTAGCGAATATCACTTTGTTTTTTAGCTTTTAACTCGGCTATATGAAATCCATTTAACGTGAAATGTGTACACATTACTAACATGACTATTAAAGTAGACTGTCATAATCGTATCGGAACAATACACATGGTACCATTCATGTATCCCTTTCTGCAGATGGAAATAAAGTTCATAAATCCTTTTAATTGAAATTATGCACATTATTGTAATAATTATTATATTTCGTTACAGTATAATCCAACAATATGTATTATAGATGTTATCAATAATCTTTCTTCTAAACTACCAATCCACGATCATGCACTAAACATGATAAATACACTTAGATTTTGACATAACTTATTTTCATATAGCAATAACATTATTATACATGGAGTACATTTGAAATTGTCAATTGAAATTAAAGACAATACTTTACTTATGACAGTGTTAACATTTAATTGTCTAGTGAATCAAATTGTTCATTACAATATTATTCAAACAAGCAGGCGGCACATTGAATAGTCATTACATATTTTTATAATCACGATCAAGAACAGACAAGGAAGATATTTTGTATGCATACACAAATTTTCACGAATATCATTATGATAGGATCATGCATATTTACTTGAACATATAGTAACCCATTCAGGATTTGTCTCAAAGATATTCAGGCTCTAGTATATAGAGAACGCATGTTATACAACATTTCAATATTCTTGAATAACATATAGTAATGATACATCATTATTTTAGAGATATACAAGAATTACCGTCACATATACTACTTTACTTATCAAATTACATTATGTGTTTTATCGTTACCATGGTTGCAGCCAGAGTTGATCAAACCTGAGGAAGTTGCCGATTTGATTGTTTCGGTGCTTGAACAGAAACCACATATCCAGGTAAGATATATAAGTCAGTCTGCATCTTCGAGTTTTGAATGTGTTTTCGCTTTACTTAGAATGAAACCGAATACAACCGTCAGATGAAATTTCGTTTATTGTTATTTCCAACATAACAAGATCTTTCAAATGGTAACATCCTGACGCATTAATTTGTATCCATCACACGTCGTGTCATTTTGCACAATTGTGATGTTCTTCTTCTTCGTCATCCGTTTGGGTACAGTCCACCCGTGCGGTGTTTCTTGTACTATTTTACCAACCAAGCATGTATACAATATTCTTTGGAGTAACACCATTATGATTAATTATGACTGCGTGTTAATAGGCTTATTAGAAGCAATACAAGAATAATTAAAATATCTTCCGTCGTATTGCTTCCATTTTGTTTTAATAACCAGTCTCTTTCTTTCTTAAAACACCCGCTATATCCTCCTTCACCCCCTCCCTCCTTCTTCAAACACCCTCTTTATCCTCCCTCTCTCCCTCCCTTTTCGTTTCCTTTTTGTTTTCTCTCTCTCTGCAGATTCACGAAGTCTTTTTTCGTCCGACAAAGCAGATTGAATAAAAAAACAAAATATTTAAAAGATAACGGGTTAGATTTATATAGCGCCTATACGATACAGTATATATCATCGCTTTACACTGTTATAACCCCGGCCGGTCAATGATATGATATAATGCCAGCCAGCACCAATTGGTTGCACCTATCCACTCCCTGGGGAGCATTCGTTCTAAGCGGCTCATCATTGGGCCGACGCCATTTACAACTACAGCTATTGAAACAAGGGGCCGCCAGCCAATTAACTGATTAATGTGGAACATTGAACTTATAACATTTAATTGTGGTCAATTAAGACGGGAAGGGTTTTCATATTGTGATTGATTTTGTTTGATTTGAAATAAAAGCGTTCATCAAATTGTCTTAAACAAGTTAGAACGCACACATAAAACAAAAAGAAGATAAGGTAGACATCCATACAAGCTTAGTATACAATTACAGAATTCAAAATAATAAAGGTATATCGCAAAAATGCTTAATGTACAAATACAAACAAAATGGTACAAGGCACAGGCCCGTAGCCAGGATTTTTCATGGGGAGGTGCGTAATTTACAAAAACGGGGCCGAGACCACTTGCCAAACATTTTCGAGGCCGAGTCCACAGACTGAGATTCGTGTAAGCCGGTTAAAATGGTCAAGACCAATAAAAAGTGGGCTCGAGACCGGTAAAAAGTGGACCGAGACCGGCAAAAAGGGGACCTTTCTGAATTTGGGGGTTGCGTGCGCACCCAGCGCACTCCCACTGGCTACGGGCCTGCAAGACTACAAGGAATTATCTTAGTAAATGTAATGCTTGTATTACAAATATTACAATTATTACAAAGTATTATAATTATTTACTCATCGATTTCTATGCTTTTACCTGCATTTGAATTCAAATAGTATCTTAGTCGGAAATTTACTTGTAGTAAAACGAAATCGAAGTAAAATACCTACACAAATTGTTACGCCACAATTTAAGGAAATGTTTGATAATAATCCTATTATTCAACCATTACCCTTTTCACTAGGATATTGTCGGTTTTTAAAAATCCTTTTACCGTATAAACCTTTTATCATAGGTTCTTTAAAACAGATACATTGGTTCACATTTACATTTATTGGTACCATTCCGTGCAAATTTCTATAAACTCAATCATGACTTTTGTAAAAATTAGTTCATATTTGTATAAGTCGGTCAATGTTGAATGAAGAACCTATGATGAACTTTCTGTAAAAGTGATTTCGAAATTTTGATGGAATTAAAATTGAACGAAGTCAAATGTTAAAACTCATTTCACGGAGGCTATATTAAACAAGACAGTTTGTCTAAATCAGGCATGGTTGAGACGTAGTACATTCTTTCTCGATGATTGATTTCTTGAACAGTAGCACAAAACGGGTCATGCACAACAAATATTAAAAAAAATAGAAACAAAGAAAAACACATTATCACATCAAAAAAGAACACCATATTTGTGTGATTGTTTACATTTTTGTTGCTTTAAAAAAATCTGATCGATTTTTAGCGTGGTGTTTAGCGAAAACTGAACTTGTACTGTACACAGTGTTCATCAACACGTTCACTGCTATTTTTACCTTGAGAGTTACCTTTCCGTAGAATATAGGAAACGAGTTCGTTCACATTGGTCGGGAGGCTATTGTCTTGCCATCCGGGCCTAGGATTTGAGGAAAATTCGACCGAATTTAGCTTAAATGAAATAGTTTTAATCGTAGAACCGCTAGGTGCTAGGTTGCGTATCTCACGAACGCCTAGACAGCTCTTGTAAGCAGGATCCAGTATGAATGCAAAAATACGTTTCATGTCATCGTTTAAAAGGCAGGAATTAGCGGTGTACTGGTCACGTGATTGGTCATGGTAAACATATAACTTTACACTATTATAACCACGATTGGAATTAGCAAGATCCGATACACTGTTGATATGCGCTAACAGTCTGGGCATTCTGAAAAACTCTGCCTCGTCTGCGAGAAGTTTATCCCAGCCCGGACTGCGCCACGGTAGGGCAAGATGGCCGCACCGCAAGAACTCGAGAACATACGAGAACATCTTGCTGCTTCTGTCGAAGATGTAGTTTCCCTGTTCGTCTCTTGGCGGGAGCGGGGCTTCCCGGACAAAATGGCTGCTAATCGTGAGCCTGGGGCGTGAGCGAGCGTCTCTCGGGTTGTCTTGAAGATCTTCCCACCGACATTGAGCCCGATGATTTCATCTGCATCTTTCAGCTGTCGTATGCTGGCCTGGAGTGCGCCGAGCTGGTAGAAATCTGCCTCGCATTCAAGCAGGGATAACTCGCGGAAGCCTTCGGGTAGTAGCAGCTTGCAAGACCGCATGAAGTTGAGAACATGGCGGAAAATCTCTCCGTCTCGATCAATCATGTAGTTCCCATGCTCGTCTCTGGCTGATGGCACCAACCCATTTAGCATCGTGACGAAGAAACACCCCGGATCGCTCGTCAGCGTCGTGCCTGACGTCATGTAGAATTTCCCGCCAACATTGAGACCGATATAGGACGCCATATTGATTTATTCCTTGGCAACTTTTAAAAGATACACACAAGACGTGGTCTGTCGCGATGCAAAATGTACAATATTGTTCATAGGCACAAGCATGTGCCTTGGGAAAGATGACTTGACCAAAACGAGCCTAAAATATGGACAGATC